>JASDQU010011351.1:0-11853 GCA_032191745.1 Picea mariana
TGTCGATGGATATCCTAGGGAGGGGTTGGTTGGCCCTTCCTTTAGCAAAGTGTTCATGTTGAAGGTAGCTTCGCCAAGGGTCGATAGACACTTACATTATATTAGTTTTCCTTTCTAAGAGAGCCCAAGGAAGGGTTAATCGAACATTCATCCATATTATATTTCTCATCGACGACATCCCACGATAGGGTTAGTTGATTGTTTTTTAAGCATAGTATTCACATCGAAGGGGATCCCATGTAAGGGTTGGATGACCCTTCCTTGCGCATAGTATCATTGTAGAGGGGCAATTTAGGGAAGGCTAGATCAATTGTTCCTCTATATTAGCTATCACATTGAGGTGAGATCGGGGATGGCTTGGTCATCCCTTCCCCTAATTTAGCTTTCTTTTCATGGGGAGCCTAAGGAATTGTAAATCGACCCTTCTTCAAGAAAATTATTCATATGAATAGAGATCCCAGGGAAGGGTTGGTTGAATCTTCCTTGAACAACACATTCTTTCTAAGGGAGATCCCACAAAAGGGTCGATTGAACCTTCCATTATATCATATTTCCCATCAAGAAGATCCAAAGGAAGGGTTGGTTGATCCTTCTTCAAGAATAGTATTCACAATTATGGGGATCCCAATGAAGGGTTGGTTGACCTCTCATCAAGCATATTATTATTTTTGAGGAAGATCCAAAGGAAGGGTTGGCTGACCCTTCCTCCAAATTAGATTTCCTTTTTAGGGTACCTTGTTGAAGAGTTGATTAACCCTTCCTCTAGGTCAGTATTCACATTGAGGGAGAGAACCTAGAAGGCTATCTTGTCCTTCCTCTACATTATTTTTCTTGTCAAGGGGACCCTTGGTGAAGGGTCAACACACCCTTCCTCCAACATACTATTCTTTTCACGAGGGAGCTCGATGAAGTGATTATTGTATATTCAATGTGAATAGTATTCATGTTAAAGGGGAACCCAAGTAAGGGTTAGTTGACGCGTCTTTGAGAATACTGTTATTTTCAAAGGGGAACCTAGGTAAGGTTAGATTATTCCTCTATTCCTTATCATGGATAGCTTGAGAATGCATAGATCAACCATTTATTTATATTATCTTTACCATCAAGTGGATCCCATGGAAGGGTAAGTCAAACATTCTTCGATCGTAGTATTCATGTTGATGGGGATATTATGGAAGGGTTCACTAATACTTCTTCAAGCATAGAATTATTTTCAAAGGTGGTCCCTAGGAAAAGTCAATGAACCCTCCCTCTAGATCAATTTTTCCATTGAGGGGACCTCGATGTAAGGTACAAGATGAATTATATAGAGAAAATATATAAATATTATGATAAATACCAGTGAAACAATGAAATATAGAGAATAGTAACACCAACAATGATACCTTTATTGATAGAAATCGAAGTTCAGTTGCCTCTTCGATGGGGAAACCTCGAGCAGAGAATAGCTCTATTAAATTAATTCTCAAGAAAAGAATTTTCCAATGCCTTCTACTCTTATTTATACTAATTCTATCTTCTAAAGAACATTCTAGATGAAGATATTTCTAGAATCGGAAGCTTCTATTAAGTATTTTTACATTGGACTTGTTCACATTATTATATAGGCCTTCTTTATTAATGTCGTCCTTTATTAAATAAAAAATATATTCTTATACCTATGTGAGGGGTTAGGGAGGTTAGGTTCCTAACAAGCACTCCCCATTGAAAAATGGCCCTATCCTCGAGGCTAGAGATAGGGAAATTGTTGCAAAACGGTATCTAGATCCCAGGGTCACATATTATGGTTGCATATCCTTCCATTGAACTAAAAATTCCTTGATGGTCCATTGATGGAGATGACACTCATGTAGTCTAGGACTGCCTATGGATACAACCAAATGGATCCTTCTTCATCAAACTCAGGGATATTGGCTTGATTATAACACTTAGTTCCAATTGGTTTCATTAAGAACACGACATAAAAATTAAGATGGAGTTTTGAGTGAATGGGAAGAACAAACTGGTAGGCCATGGGCCCCACTTGCTTGAGAATTGTATAAGGAATGTTACCCCCCGATGCATAAGGGTAACTAGATGATATCATGTCTCTTGGATCTCAATGGGAGAACATGATATCGACCATGATGATGATAAACATGTCCACACATAGTAGCTCGAAAACCCCACTCATTTACCTTTACAGCTATTGGTCAATCGAGGCTCATCACATCCAAGAAACCCAATCTATCGGAGATGGTAAGACAACGTCACCATGATGTATGTTATCCCTTTCATGCAAAGTGTTTTACTTAATTTTTTGGGAATGTGGATGAGGATATTTGGTTGAATTTGGTTAATGGATCATTGGCATGAGAAATAGTGTCAGGTTCCTTATATCACCTTTGTGGTAAACTTCTATGCCCTATTCTCGTGTTTTCACTACACAGGGAAAAAAGGTACTATAAGGGGTCCCCTGCAAGGGTAAAATGTTTTTACCCACCATAATTAACACTTTCCATATCAGAGCCTCTCATAGTGTACTAAACTTCAGTAATGGGTCAAGCTCCATTCTCTCATGAGAAGAAGGGGATAAAGGTCCATAGGTTGATGCAGTTGCTTTATGTACTTGCTATTGCTAAATTACAAAGGCCACAATAAAAACCTTAGGTCAACTTGAGACCTACCCCTTCTAATGGTAATATCCCATGTCTAGATGTGAATGAATGCACCAAATTATAAATTACTAATGACCAATAAAAAAATGAAGGAATGAAGCATGAAACCTTTTTAAGGAAACTTACAAATGACAACTAGGTATGAAAAGGAAAATTAAGGGGTTTGTAATGAAAAAAGTATTCGGGAAAGGGTATCTCAAACAAGAAATCACTCCCTCTACAAAGGCACTCATAGAAATGAATTCAATGACACCATAATCCATGAATTAATCCCTAAAACCATATCACTATCACACATTATGTTCAAGGGTTTCTTTATTTCCTACTTCCCTCCAAACCTATCCCTCTACCTGGTTTCTTTATTTTCAGTCTAGGTTGACACACCTAATATGGTTGGATGAAATCCCTCCCATATATAAACTTGTCAACTCACATGGGGTTTTGGGCTGGTATGATGCTTGAAGGGCATACTAAGGTCAATTGTTTACATGTATTATCTCTTAAGTTACAACTTACTTTTCATGATTTAAGGATTAATTTTTTTTGTGAACCTTGACTAACTTTATCTTATACTTTGATTTGTTTTGGATGGCCTTACACATTTCTTTGAGGGACGTCCACAACTTGTACCCTAGACATTATGCCTATTACTTTAGGACCTTTGCATGTGTCATGTACAAAATTGGATCATCTAATGACTCACAGCCTTCAGACATCATATCTCACATCCTTGGAACCTTGAAAAATGGATATATGGACTTGGTTTGAGCATATTCAATCATGATTGAACACAAATTGGATGGAACTACACATGATGGGAAGAGTACCCGAGAGCTTATTCATCGACTAAATCAGGAATATTACAACAACATATAACCATATACCTTGCAGAGACAAGATGGATCTCCTTGCAACCTAGATGCAACACATGCATCCTAGACATTTCCCCTATTTTGATAATGACATCATCTTTTAAGGTTTGATGGAGCTATGGTTTGAAGGATACTTGGGGTGTTGATGATGGATGGCATGAATTTAGGTGGGGAGAGGCATTACTTTCCCCCACTTCACTCTATATTGGTGCCACATGACCTTGGGAGGTCTCCACTTTTCCTAAGATGGATTGATGCGTCACACATGTGTTCTTTTTCATTATGTATTTTGCATTTTATCATTTTGTAAGGGTAAAATGAGGGGTCGACCCCACGTTTTATGAAAAAATGTCATGCTATGTGGAAAAGTGTGTTGTTGTAGCATCATATAAAAAGGATACCACTAGATTTATATTGATCAACAAAATTTCTCACCATTGTGGAGGACTACTTTTGAAAATTTCATCCCTTTTGGGGTTATTGTTCTTTATCTCTCGTGCACTATGCTTAAAGGAGATTTCTTGTGGATGCTTTGTTGATTTTGGGTGGATATTTCTACAATTAGAGTTAAATGCTTTTGGTTTTTTGAATGAACTAAGTAACTTTTTGTAATTCTATGGTATCTTGTTGATGTAAATGGTGAAATTTCTATTCTTTTCCAAGAAGTCTTGTTTTTTTGAAACCCTAAGAGTGGAACATAAGTGTTTCTTCCTCTCATAAATTTTTGTTTTTCTAAAATTCGTAAATATCCTTACTAGGGTAAGAATCCTAAATCCCTAAAGTGTTATCACTTTAGGATTTTATCCCTAGACAATTGACCTTTGATTTAATTGAAGTTACAATAAAGGAAAATGACATATAGGGCCCAAATGTGCTTAAAACCTAGATACCCTTTCTTCGAATTCTAAAGACTAAGACCCAAATGTGCTTACACCTTTATCCTTGTAAAGGTTATTGGATGGTCTAAGTCCCGTGCTCCTGGCTATGCCTAGTATATGCTCCAAGTGCTATGGCTAATGCATCTACATGGACATGGAATGTATTTTCCCAATCTGGAAATACTAGTATATGTGTTGTTACCATATTTTGGTTTAAAGTGTCCAATCCTTGTTGACTGTCCTCATTCCATTGAAATCCGGGGTCCTTTTTTAATAGTTTTTCCATTGGTGCAGTAATCTTCACATACACCTTTATAAACATCATGTAATAGGTTGTATTTCCTAGCGTTTCTCTTAACTGCCGCACTGACTTCAGTGGTGGTAAAGTTACAATGACTGCAATCTTAGCAGGGTCCACTAGTAAACCTTATTTACCCACTATATGCCCCAACAATATTCCAAAAGGTGCACCAAAAATGCATTTATTGATGTTTAATGATATCTAACATTGCCTACATATTTCCAACATTAATATTAACACTTCTACATGGTCCTTTAACAAACTATATATAGTCCAGTCATCCAAATATGCTTCTAGAAATTGATGTATGAATTCCTTTAAAACAACTATGACTACTCTTGAAAATATGGCTGGTGCATTCTTCATCCAAAATGGGATGACTATATATTGGTAGGATCCCCATTCCATAGAAAAAGTAGTCTTATACTTGTCCTTTGGAGCTATTTTGATCTGATGGTAACCTGAGAATCCATCTGTAAATGAATATGCTTCCTGGCCTCGCACATTCTCTAAGACCTCATCTATAAAATGGGTAGGGAAAGGGTCATGTAAACAAGCATCATTAAGTTTCCTGGGATCTCCACAAATCCTTATCCCCCCTTGTTTATTTTCTTGGACTACAATAAGACTGATCCATTCCTTCAATTTATGGTTTCATGTTTTTCTTATACACTAGATTCAATCTGTAGGGTGTTTTCCTGAAAGGTCTAGCCTCAGGTTTGAGGAGTATATTCATCTCACCTAGCTTCCCTGCTATGCCTTTCATCTCTATAAAGGTCAATGGAAACAGGTCATTGTATTCACGCAATAACTCTATTATTCTTTCTACTATTTTCTCATCCCAATAGTCTCCAATACTTTCCATTTTAGGATTTTAATCCATCCCAATATTAATTTTCTTAATTTTGATTGGTGCAACAAATACTTTTGACTCCAGAGATTGACCTTCCACCTCTCTTTCTCCTTCAATATCTGTAATCTAAATTTTATGTTTATCCATATTTAGGAGCTGAACAAACTGATTAACATATTAAATATAATAAACATGGAGATATGAAGAATAACACACATATCCAATGAACAATATCTTCTATTGAATAATGAAATATGTTGAAACTGTAAAATTGTAGAACATAAACACTTGCTCGAATGTTGGTAGCTATCTCTGAGAAGAGATGTGGTTGCTACGCACATCCGTCTAAGAAGATTAAATTATAATGAGGCTCTAGAGGCCTTTTTGATATTAATCATGAATGACAAAAACCCTAGACATCCAAAAACCTAACCCTAGGAGGTGAAACATCAAAAGTCATGTGGGCCCCCATGGGTAAGCTGGTGGCTCAACTTTCCGGGGTTGTAAATTTTTCATACAACCTTCATTTTAGGCACATGATATCCCATTGGAAAGGTATTTCATAGAACTACACATTTTATCATCAAACTCTGACTTTTTTTACAGTTTGACTATGGCAAGACAAAAAACAATATTTAGGCCTCCAAAACGGCCCTGGAAGTACAAAAGGATGTGCTGACATGAAAAAATAAAAAATAAGCCAGTTGGACTAGGTGATAGGCCACCAATATCCACCTGGAATATGGGTAGGGATTCATAAATCCCCAGAAGTGTAGAAGCCACAATTACAAAAAAGTACAAAAGAATGTGTTGAACTAAAAAAGAACAAGAGGAGCCAGTTGGAATAGGTGGGTGGCCACCAATAGCCATCTAGATCAATCCTCCTCCCTTATGAAGTAATGGTCTCCATTACGTTGAGCTCCCCCATCAGGTGAGAAAAATTCTACTGGATTTGGCCCCGGCTGAGCCACTTCCCTTGGTGTAGGAGTTTCCCTTCCTTGACAACCCGATAAATATGGATCCTCTACTGGTGAGTGTCATTTCCCTGTTTGTCAATTATTTGATCAGTGGATGTATCTTCCCTGCAGTCAGGGTTGATCTATGTGGGTGTCAGTTGTTGTGTGATTTCTGAGGTGTCCAGTAATGGTGGAAAATATGGATGAAGGAGGTCCACATTGAACACTAGGTGCAGGACAAGGAAGGGTAGAGTATCGAGCTCAAAATCATTGCTACCCACGACCTTCATGATAGTTTAAGGCCCATAGAGAAGTGGGTGGAGATTCTGATGGGGAACTGTGAGATGCGCCTTCTGCAAATGCAACCAGACTTTGTCGCCAACCTGAAACTGGTGTGGTACCCGATATTGATCATGGCATTGCTTGTAATTAGCATTAGATTTCTACAAAATATCCTAGACTTGTTCGTGGATGTGCTCAATCTGCACAATGAATCTGGTGGCTTTGTCGATCGCATACCGATAATGGGAAGAGTCTACCTATATCGTGGTAAGAGGAAGTGCAACATCAATGGGTCCCAAGGGTTGGAATCCTAGCCCCACCTGAAATGGGATATGGTCAATGGCACTATGGAGAGACCTTTTGAAACTATATTGAACATAGTTGAGACTCTCATCCCATTTATGTGGATGCTTAGAGTTGTACATGTGCAGGATGTGCACAATTGTTTGAAGGATGACCTATGTTTGTTTGTCTATTTGGGGGTGGAAAGTAGTGGATTTTGTGAGCTTGGTGTCCAATAATAACCAGAGCCTCAACCAAAATGTGTTGAGGGACCTGTTGTCTCGGTTGGAGATGATGGTCTGTGGTATCCCAAAGTGGATCCACACTCATTCGAAGAAGAGCTTGGCATTATCTACCACTGTGATATTATTCTTCCAGACTCTGAGGATGGCCATCTTCGAAAACCGATCAACGACCACAAATACACAGTCATTTCCTTACTTGGTGGATGGAAGGCCAGACATGTAATCCATTGAGATGGACTCCCAAGGCTTCTCGGGAGTAGGAACCAGGGTGTATAAGCCTTGCTTCTTGATGGTTGACCTGGAAATGGCACAGGCAGTGCAAGATCTGATATACTTGCTGATGTCATGTCAATGTTTTTCCCAACAAAAATGGTTCTAAAGAACGACGACATTTTTCTCCAAGCCAAAATGCCCTGCCATCTGAGTGTAGTGGGATTCCCAAATCATATTTGCATGCTCTCTTATAGGAACACAAATACGGCCCAGGTGGAATAATAGTACGTCATGAATGTGAAAATCGATGACATTCGCACATGTACTCAAGAGTTGATAGGTAGTGGCAAAGTTCAGATCTTGTTGATAATGTTGGGGCCACTCAGATGCTTCATGTCCACAGGAATGGAGCACAATGGTAAGTGCAACCATAGATGGTCGACTAAAGAAGTCAATGACATGATTTGAGATACATGTCTTATACTTGATGTTGATATGGAACTACTGTAGGTAGGAGGACCACTTTTGATTTCGGTCATTCTGTGATTTCCCCTATGCGTGTATGAACTGTAAAGGATTTTGATCAGTGTGTATGATCGTCTCCTTTCCTAGAATGTAATGTTTCCATTGACGACATGGTTTTACAACGTAATACATTTTCTTGTCATAGGTGGGGTATTTTCGGACACTATCTGAGAGTGTCTCACTATGGTATGCCACCAGATGACCGTGCTGAGTGGGAACTGCACCCACAACATAGTCATATGCATCAGTCTCAATCTCAAATGGTTGTTTCATATCGGGAAAGAAGTGTACTAGAGTTGAGAATAAGCGATGATTCAGATAATCAAATGCTTGTTGTTGTTCCTTCCCCCACACGAAATTGTCCCTGCCACCGCCCTTGGTCACCTGGCTGAGGGCTCATGCAATATGGGAGAATCCCAACATGAACCATCGGTAGAAGTTGGCTAGTCCCAAGAAGATTCGAAGCTCGTTCAGTGTGGTCAGGGCTGGCTAGTCATGAATGACTTGGATCTTAGCTGGATTAACATTTGTCCCATGCTCATCAACAATGTAGCCCAAGTATTCGACCCTATTCATTCCAAAAGATCATTTTTTCACATTGGCATATATCTTGTGTTGACTCAGAGTGCTCAAAAGTTGTTGAATATGCTGGATGTTTGCCTCTCACATTCTGCTGAAGATGATGATGTCATCCAAATATAACACCAAAAAGGATTTGGTGAAGGGTCTCAATACATCATCCATCGACCTCATGAAAGTGGTTGGTGCATTTGTTAAGCCAAAGGGCATGACTATCCATTTGAAGATACCTTATTTAGATTTGAAGGATGTCTTCCATACATCAGTTGGCTCAATAGAAACCTAGTGGTAGCTAGACTTTAGGTCAATCTTGCCGAAGAAATTCCCCCCCTTGAGTTGGTCTAGAAGGTCATCAATCCTTGAAATAGGGTACCAATTCCTGACTATGATTTTCTTTAAGTCTCTGTAAACAATGCATAGTTTCCGAGTCCCATCCTTCTTCTACACCAGTACAATAGGGCTTATGCAAGGGGAGGAGCTGGGCTTGATGTGCCCCTTTTTAAGAATCTCTTGGATCAACGCTTGATTTCTTCATTTTCCATTAGTGAGCAACTATAGAATGGCCCATTAGGTAGAGATGCATTGGGGGTCAAATCAATTTGATGTTTGACTTGGCATTATGTAGGTACCCATGTAGGTGAGGAGAATATGTCTTTGTATTCTTCCACGATCCCGTCCACTTTCTTTTTCTTGAAAGAGAGGCTTTGTGTAGAGGCCACAGATGTGGTTGTGACCTTCTTCTTACTATGAGAAAGGATCACAAACAAGACAAAATTCCTGGTTTGTGAAATGACGTTACTGCATTGCTTAGCAGAGATTAAAGAAATAGTAGTAGGAGGCGCTACCTTTGGTGTCCTGTACAATTTTATACCCAAAGCAATAATAACACTGTGAGGTCTAGACTCATACACATCATGAGACTTACAAAAATATGGTTTTCCTAAAATAAAATCACAAACTTCAAGGGAAGAATATCACATAGTACCTCATCTTTGAAAGGCTTTATGCCATACGGAAGAAGACACTGTTGGGTGACACATAGATATCTTCCTTGGCGAAGCCAACCAATGGTATAGGGATGCAGGTGTGGTGTCATTGGAAAGTCCAACTATTTGATGACCTATGTTGAAATCAGGTTCTTATGACTATCGTTGTCGAAAATGAAATGAAGCAGAGCCCCCTTTACCCACATCTCTGAGTGAAAGAGGCATTTCCCTTCCTCTAGTACTTCTGGTTCGCTTGGCCAGAATTTGGTGGTAGAAAAAATGGCACTCGATTCAACATCGAATAATATTCTTCCCTCCTTTAGGATTTGATTTGGAATCAAAATAGACCTTTGACTCAGAAGCCTTGAGTTTGGCCATGAGTGACAGTTTAGAGCGACATTCTTCGGTATTGTGCCAAGGGATTTTATGGTACTCACACCATTTTCCCATGTCATTCTTCATCTTCTCATTGCCCTTCTTGTGTTGTGGATTGGAATGGTTGTCTTGAGGGTGGCCATATCGTCTTGGTCCCTTGCTTTATGGGTTGGGGCTGCCTTTTCCCTGCTTCAACTGTGAGGGGTTTGCAAATCCAAACTCTCCCCATTTCTGCTTAAATTTTTGCTCGATCTTGATAGCCTATCTATAAGTTGTGCCCAATGAGGTGATGTCCAAAAACTCTATTTCTATTTGAATGTATATATGCAAAAAACCATTGTATTTGAGCACCAGATGATGCTCTACATCTTTAATACCCAATTTTGTGTGCAGGGTATGGAAAATATTGGTGAAATCTGGTACTTTATAGTCCCTTTCTTGTGGTAGTGTGGTCCATCTGGTGTAGTGGTCCTCGTAGCTTCCAAAAAGGTAGTATTGTTCTTTAATGTCATCGTGGATGGAATCCCATGTAGCCCCCCCCACAAACATTACAGATTCCTCTACGGCCCTTTTCTTAGAGTGAGTATCGCACCAGTGTTTAACATGGGGAACAACCTTAAGGAATGAAAAAGTGATATTCTCCCTATTAGAAAAATTATCGACCAAAAAATACCCTTCAAGAAGATTCAACCATTTATCTACAACATTTTCATCTATCAGTCCTTCAAATAATGCAATATTAAAATTTACCTATACCTTGAAGGGGGTTGCATGGCCGCTTTATGACGAGGCTTCTCATGTGGGCAGTCATCGAAGGATCTGCACGAAGTTGTCCATCATTTCATTCCTTTGTCCTGCAAGGGATTCCTCGAGCAACATTTTAATAGTATCTCATGTTCCATCATATTTATTTTTGTCCCTCATGGTTTTTTGTCAGGCTCAGTGTGGTCAATATTTCAATGGCTCGATTGGTTCGAGTCCCAACTTCTTGTACCCAGATCTTGTTGAGGAAATGCACGAAGAAAATTAAATGAAGAGCATACCGCTCCGATGCCACTGATACGTATTTAGGAGTGGAACGAACTGATTAACAGAATGAAAACAATAAACACAAAGATATGAAGAGTAACACAAAGATCCAGTGAACAATATCTTCTATTGAATAATGAAATAGGCTGAAACTATAAAACTGTAGAATTGAAAGACTTTCTCGAATGGTGGTATCTATCTTTGAGAAGAGATGTGGATGATACACGCATCCGTTTGAGCAGTATGAATTGCAATGAGGCTCTAGAGGCAGTTTTTATATTACTCATGAATGCGAAAAACCCTATAAATCCAAAAACCTAACCGTAGGAGGTGAAACATCAAAAGCCATGTGGGCCCATATGGGTAAGTTGGTACCTCAATTTCTTAGGGTCGTAAATTTTGCAGAGAACTTTGTTTGAGGCGCGTGATAGCCCATTGGAAAGGTCCTTCAAAGAAATACACATTCCACCATCAAACTCTAACTTCATCTATAGGTTGACTGTGGCGAGCCAAAAAAACATTGTTTAGGCCTCCAAAATGGCCCTGGAAGTACAACAAGATGTAATGACATGAAAACATACAAAACAAGCCAGTTGGATTAGGTGCGAGGCCACCAATATACACCTGGAATATTTGTACTACTTAAGACAACTCCAAAAGTGTAGAACCCATAATTACAAAGAAGTACAGAAGAACATGTTGAACTAAAAACAAACAAGCGGAGCCAGTTGGAATAGGTGGGTGGCCACCAATATCCAAATGGATCATACACGGATCATCTTCATATAGTGCTTCCTTTTCAACATGATAACACGATATT
>JASDQU010011351.1:18073-29160 GCA_032191745.1 Picea mariana
TGTTTTTTGCCAAATCTAATGGGAAATAGTTGTTTTCACTGATACCAGTCACAAATTGTTTATTTGTGCACACCCCACCATCTAACAGGTGTTTCCTTGAGTGTGATAGGTAGGGCTAGAAGCCTCTAATTTTCCAGTACTTTCTCTTCATATTTTGTCAAACATTCCTCTAAGTCATTTAACCCATGAAAACCGGGAGGTTATATTATCTATGTAGCAACCCATATTACTGTGCTGTCTATTCTTGCACACC
Source organism: Picea mariana (assembly GCA_032191745.1). NCBI lineage: Eukaryota > Viridiplantae > Streptophyta > Pinopsida > Pinales > Pinaceae > Picea > Picea mariana. The sequence continues at coordinate 18,327 of JASDQU010011351.1, forward strand.
TCCTTGTGGAAACTTCATGTAATCATTGTTTCCAATTCTCCAAACATGTGTCTGAGTCAGAAGCACATGATGTAATTCTTCTCCATCTAAGTGCCCCATCTGCATTTGTGTTAACGTAATCCTCTTATCGCGTGGTGGTTCTGTACAACTGGTTTATTTCCTCCAGATCCAAACAAGTGGGTTCTACAAACCTTTCTCCTTCTGAAGGATCCAATGGTGCAATGACTCTATATTCACCTGATTCAAACATCATTTCTCTTGTCTTCATATTGATTGTAGGTTGGTTATCAATTTCCCAATCCAATCCCAACAATGTTGGGTAAGGTGTTGTTGCATATATTATCTCTATTACTTCAAAAACTTCCATAGTGAGCACTCCATCCAAATCTATTGTCACACCTTTAAGTCTTCCAATTGGTAGCACCCTGTGTTGATTTTCTAATTTCAACTAGACAGGTGAATAGCCTAGTGTGGGTTCTCCCATACACTACCATGTCTTCTTAGGTAAGGCATTTACTTCAGAGCCTAAATCAAGTATAATATCACCCATATTAAAATCCCTAATGCTGACATTTAGTATGAATTATTTGCTTGTCCTTGTTCTTGTATGGAGATGATTGAATGTTTTATGTTCTAACTTTACTTCCAACTTGGTGTTACATATTTCTAGAATATCTTGAAGAACCCTAATAGATGATGGGTCATTTAATAACTTAACACAAGATTGCAGAAAATTCTTTATGGTATTTACTTTCTCTAAAGGCCGTCCTTCACTGGTATGGTCCATTGATAAGGGCATCTCATACATCGATGAGTTTTGAGTTTGTTGTGTGGCTAATGTAGCTGCCACAATTTGATTGAGACAATCCTATCTAACCTCCTTAAATGTTTCCCTTTCTTTTCACGCATCAAAATGCTTATGTAGTTTCCCTTTCTTTTCGCACGTTAAAATGCTTCGCGAAAGTTGGACATTCATTCTTATGGTGTCCTTCTGCCTTGCATAGGGTACACCAAAAAACTTATCTTTTCTCTTTATCCTTATTTTGGTTAATTCAAGATGTTAGACTCTTCAAATCCCCCTTCAGCTCCTCTATTTCTAGATTTGTCTATTGATATTGATTCTCTTCTAGTTGTAAGGCTTCCTACAAATCCTCTGCATGAGTTTGGAACTTTTGTTGTCTTAATGGGTATTTCAAATGTGGTAATAGTGAGTTCACAAATAAATGCCTATGTTCCATGTCATTCATTGTATATTTCAACTTACCTTTTAGGTGCTTTAACCTATGATCAATGTCCCAAACAGACTCACGTAGTTTTTTCCCGATTTCAATCATTTCATTCATATACTGGTCTTCTTAGATGGGCTTATGAAGTTATTTTATCAATAGTTTTTTCACATCTTGAATAGTCTTTGTTACTCTTGGTGGATTGTTTACATATAGACTCATGTACCAGTTTAGTGCACGGTCTCTCGGAGTGATTGCTAACTACGTGATATTTGTATCCTCATTTGTAATTTTCTTTACTTCCTAGATCTTCTCACAGATTAATAAGTTCTTTCCAGGGTCCTCTGATGCCTTTCTCTAAAATCCTGGTAACCTGATCATGGGATCATGTCCTGCCATTTTAAACTATGTTGAGCTACTACCTCTACGCGATGTAGATATTTTACTGTTACTTCTTGAACTGGCTCCTCCAGATGATGGTCCTTGCTTGGATGAACGTACTGTTGTCTTTCTTCCACTAAAATATGGTTGTCTAAATGTTGGTGTTCTTTCTGGGGTGTTAGTCGCACATGGGGTTGTAGGTTCCACACTGACAATGATCTGGATTAGAGCTCTTCCTTCTATTCCTACGCTTGGAACTCCTATTTTCCTTTCATATGTTGTGCGCAGGATTTCCTCAATCTTCTACACAGCTCGACGATCCTTTACCTCTTCTTCATCACTGGCCAAGACCTCTCTATTAGCTATGGTTCTCTTCTTGTTATTCATCGTATATTGGTACGGTGCTCCACTACACATATTTCCATCATTTTCCATTATCTTATTTATCTGGTATTCCTCCATCATGATTGGGTCCATGGCCTCCTTATTCTTTACCTTATCCATCTCTTCCTCCATTTCTCAGCTTCCTGTCAGTGCTTCCCCCCTGCTCCCATGTGCATAGGGAAGTTTAGTTATCTGATTCCATAGTAATCACATCATTTTGATACAATAAAATATTGATTGAAGTATACAATGATCTACCATACCTACTTTTGGGTCCCTTTAGAAAATCTTTCTCTGTTGTGGTGTAAGACTTTGTGGTATCTATTGCGAATGCAGTGACAAACCCTGCAACAATATTGTCTAACCATAAATCTATTGCACGCGTAAATTTGTTTTTAACTTGTTGTAACTGTGCACTCTCCAAAGAATTCCACTCTGGATTTCTAATTTTATTTGTATGGTGGTTGTGTTTTAGCCTCAATAATGACTCCTGCAACAAATGCAAGAAATCACAAAAAAATGCCTCATGCAAGTCGCTAAAGATGTATTTGTCGAGATATTTGTGCGGTGTTAGCTTAGGTTTTTTGTTTTCCTTATGTGAAAACTCAAGTTTCTTTGTTTTCAAACATATTTCGATATCTTCCTTAAGCCAACACCCCTACTTGACTATGATACCTTGCTGAAATAGGGGTCTCTAATGACCTAGGTGTCTATGTCAGAATAGGGGTTCCTCTTATTCCTTCATTGGATATCCTCGATCATTTGCAAGGTATATTTGGAAACTTACGTCCCAACGAATCACCTTGATTCATCCTTTCAAAATCCAAGAAAATGAAAACATAAGGTATAAACAAGTTCAAGGCATAGGAATATATTAAAGAAAGTTAAAAATTAATTTGTGAATTTTTTCTCACAAGTATGGGGTGGCCTAAACCAAACAAAAACTTCAAGGCATAAGTTTATATTGAATAAAACAAAAAATAAACAAAAACATAAGTTATAATGTAACTTCAAGGCATAAAAGTATAAATCGAAGAAAACAACAAGTAAACGAAAAAATACTTTATATATTTCTAAAAACTTGAAAGCATAGGAATCCATTGAACAAACCGACATCTAAATTTCTCATTGTATTCTCATAAGTATGGGGTGGATTGAATGAGATAAATTAAAGGCAGAGGCATATATTAACAACTAACTAATGTGCTCAATATGCTCAGTATGCTCAAAGTGAAGACAAAAACCCATTGAATGTGGGGCCAATAATATTTTGCAATGGAAGGGAGAAAAAGGACATATTCAAGTCAGATAATTTTTTATTTAATGAGAAAAAAAAGCTAACTACTATAATACCTCTTGTCCCCATACTCTTCATCCACGTCTACAAGCATATCCAAAGTTTGGACTTAAATAGATCTATGATTGATTTCTTTGGAAAAGGTGGAATGTGATATGTCTTTGAAAAAGGAACGTTGAAGTTAGATGGATCAAACACATTAACTAGAGACATAGAGGTCAAAGGTTAAGTATGGCTATTGATTATAGTATAGTTCATTGGTAGCTTGAACATTCAATATTGGTTGAGCATGATGGATTTTAGGCACTTAATGATGGCATTTTTCAGTTTGGCTTAGCTAGCCAATTATAATAAGTGAGGCTTGGAGAGTTAGATTTTTTCAATCACGAGGACTGAGGAACAAATCACCAAGTATAGGATAAGGATATAATCATTTATAAATGGGATATGATTTTACCTATGTTGATAAACTGAGGATATATTCAATGAAGATAAAAATAAGATTAAAAAAAATATGTCTTTATAGGTTTAAGAAACATACTAATCTAGCATATTAGATACTTTTCCTTACTTGGCCAGTGTTATGGGTTGAGTTGTTTGGAGCTCTATCCTTTAAAGAGGGAATCTCGATTATATTGAAAATCAGGTTTGGGTTGTGTGGGAGTGCTCAAGCTAACATATTCACCTTTGTTGCTTCATTTCCATATTGGAGGTGGCACACACACGAGTTGGTTCATATGGTTGGGAGGAAAAATGATCCTATGGATATATTTCCTTAAGTGATCTAGGTGGATATTGGTGGCCACCCACCTATTCCAACTGAATCCTCTTGATAGTTTTTAGTTCAACACATTTATCTGTAATGATGACATTTCTGTTTAATTGTGGGTTATGCACTTCTAGGGATATCGTGAATCCCCACACAACATCTCAGTGGATATTGGTGGTCGTCCACCTATTCTAACTGGATTATTTGGAATTTTTCATGTCAATGCATCTTTCATTACTTCCAGGGTCGTTTTGAGGCCCTAAAAAATGTTTTTTTGGCTTGCCACAATCAAACTATAGACAGAGTCAACGTTTGACAACATAATGCATATTTCTCTAAAATAACTTTTTAATGGGATATCACATGCATTAAACAAAGTTCGGATGAAACGGTTACAACCCCGAGAAGTTGAGGTACCAACTTAACCATCGGGGCCCAGATAAATTTTGTTGTTTCATCTCCTAGGGTTAGGTTTTTGGATGTCTGGGGTTTTGGCATTCATGAGTAATGTTAAAAATTCCTTTGGAGCCTCATTGTGATCATTCTTCTCAAATGGATGCATGTAGAAGCCACATCCCTTCTCAGATATAACTACCACCATTCGAGAAAGTTGTTTTCAGTCATGTGGTTTTGCAATTTAAGCCTATTTCATTTATTCAATATAAGTTATTGTTCACTGGATATTTGTTGTTTTTCTCGGTATCTATGTATTATTGTATTCAATATGTTATTTATTTATTTCCTCTCATAAATATGGATCATTAAGTTTTATAACAACTAAGTATTTTTATCTTAAATATTTAAGCTACGATAATTAGTTATTGTATTTTTCGTTTGAGTAAATGTTATGAGCATAAATTGGTGAATGATTATGTTCAAGATATATATTTTGGGTTGTCTAGGAATTATGTGTATATTTCTAAGGTTGTGTCATCCATCAACTCATGCTACATAGTCCATAATTTAGCCTCTATTATGTAAATTAAGAGAAAACCATGTCAAATGTATGGAATTAGCATTATGAGTATAAAAAAGATGGCATAACTAGATGGAATTCTAAAAATATATATGTAGAAGACTTTTATAAGTACTTTGATATATTATTCTATGTGACAAGCTAATAATTCGAGAATTGTGTGTTTGAATGATTAATTGTATAATTGGATCAAAATCATTGTGTAAAACATTCATTTTGTTAAATATTTGTCGTAGTGATTTGGGGAAGTAGTTTTGCATGTATGTTTATTTCCAATGTAATATTGAATTGATATATGTATGTGTGTGTAAAAATTAGTGAAAGGATTGCTCATGATTAAATGAAATCAAAACCGAGAAACTGAATCAGGGGAGAAGACTAATTTTTAATAGAGTGTCATGACAACCAAAGTAGGAAGATCTAAGTATAGTGAAAAAATGTTTACACAAGGAAAATTAATCATGACAAGGAATAACATAGGAAGGTTTGTTCTAGTGGTCTTGGAATATTTTGTACATATTTTTAGTAATTCAAAGCCTCTTGGACTTTTCATGGACATAGAAGAGCATGCACTACTTTAGGAAGGAGTAAAGAGAAGTTTCTAGAGCCACAAAGGCATGCTTTTCAAGATTTATCATATAATATAATAAGTTGAAGTGAATTTGAAGTCTTTAGTGTTTTCCAAGTTTCTTATGAGTGACAAAAGTTTGTTAGAGTTTTTCTAGTCTCATCCAATTGAATATTTTTTTATATTTTTTCTTTATTATGTTTAATTAATTTTTAAAGAAATAGTTCCATGAGTGCTTTCTAATACAATTCCAAGAGTTTTTTTAATTGGATAGATACTATATGGCACTTTGTATGAATAAAACTACACAAAGTTTAGATGGATGTTGCGCAGAGTCAGCAATTTTCCTCCAATATCTCGTAGAACAATATCATTTGCACATATGTTAAAACACAGTTTTTTCTAATTCGTTGTTCGTAATATGTCCATGTACAGGTATCTAAATATGGACAAAGACTCGAAACATAATCGAGGAAATAATGTTTGGAGCATCCATGAATGCCATTTCAAGAAAATGTTTCAATTTATAAAGTTATCAGATCAGATTAAAATCCTAGGTTAAAGCAAATCCATGCATTTTCCGATAGAAATAGTGAAAGTCCTAACAGTTAAACAATAATCCTATCAACATTTTTGAAACTTGCAGTCAAAAATTCTGAAGATGACAATCAAACCTACGAAAGTGAAAATGACAATGTATATTATTTTTTTAATGTTGATAATGATGGACATTCCCAAGTTTGTAAGCATCTTTGATATCCAATACTTTCATATTTTCCTGAATATAAATATAAGATGATGTTATCTTTATGAATAAATAGAAAGATGATATATATATATATATATATATATATATATATATATAGATAGATAGATATATATAGATATATATTTGAGAATTTCAACATTTTGTTAATATAAATAAAAACATAAAATTGTTAAAAGTAAATTTACTATAATCTATGTATCTAAACCATGTATATAAATAGCATAAACTATGTGGCCATATGGACATATGGAATTTGTGCGAATAGACAGATTCCATATGGAACTCTATGCAAATGGTACAGAGTCCATATGGACTGAGTCCATATGGACTCTGTCCATTCGCACAAAGTGCCAAATATGAACTCTATGCATAGTACATAAGCATATTTGACACTCAATACTTTCATATTTTCATGAACATAATATAAGATGATGTTATCTTTATGAATAAATAGAAAGATAAAATATGCATATATATAAATAGCATATGTATCTCAACTATAGATATACATATCCATATTCAATCTTTCTTGTGTGTTCTTGTGTCTTTTAATTTGGCATGTGCTCCCAAGTTGTTAATTGTGTTTGAATTTAGTTTTGGCGATGGTGTATGTCAATCAATACTACATTGAATTGGACAATCTGAAATTGAGATTGATTTTTGACTATAAAATTGAAGGGAAGCGACACTATCCAGAGAATCATAATGAATCTTTATGATGTTTTTGGTTGAAAATCAATTGAAGTACTAAATTTACATTATAATAATAGACATATGGATGTTTTTTGGGTGTTTAAAAATAATTGGTCATTGTAACAAGTTAGAACTTGAAAGTACACAAGGAAGAGACAACAAAAAGGAGGAAGACACAACAAAAGAAAGCACATTGGTGATGAGATTGTACAGGAGGAGGAGACAACAAAAACAAGCACAATGGTGATGAGATTGCAACGAGTGTTAAAGATAAAAAGAAAAATAAATGTAAATTTATCTTAAATGACCAAACTTCAAGACAAATAACAAAGAATAACATTCTAATTTAGCAACATTTTAAAAAAAATTGAAAATATTACAATGAAATGCAAACTAGTCTAGTGATCCAACCAACTATTGAAGTCTAATCATGAAAATACTTTAATTAAATATTTTCAAACTAATATAAAATAGTTAATGTGTATACTTCTTTTTTACTGCAATCTGAAAGAATAATACATATCAAATTAATATTAAATTTGTTTTTAAGATTTTTTATAATATTAATAAATTATATGTAAAATTTTTATTTAGTAAATACATCTTTTCCATAATAAAATGTGAAGAGCTACAACATTATAATGTACATAATTTACTATTTAAAAGAATTTTCTATTTAAAATAATGATTTACTATGAAAACTATCTTACCAACAAAAAAAAAATATTAGTTATAAAAGAAAACTTAATATAATAAATCATTTATATATTTCAAAATAAATCTCATCGAAATAAAAAATATGTGAAGTTAAATGATACAGGTAAAAATATTGCAAAGGTTGGGCACTATGTGCTAATAGCACAGAATGCCATATGGATATGGCACTTTGTCCATTCGCAGAGAGGCTAACCAAAATCAAACAAATACTCACAAAATAAAAAAATAAAAAAAAAAACAATATTAAGACCAAAAACCCATTTACTTTGCCAATCGAATAGAGTGACATATGGACTTTTTCCATTCACATAGAGTCCATATGGCACTCTGTGTGAATGGACTCTCTCCATTCACATAGAACCCATATCTAACTTCGTGAGAATGGATTTATGTTAATGGGTAGAGTTCATATGGCACTCTATCCATTCGCTTAGAGTGGCATATGGACACTATGTGAATGGAGAGAGTCCAAACAAAATAAAAAAATGATAACAAACTAAAAATTCAAAAATAAGAAACAAAATTACAAACAAAAACACATTTACCTCGCTTGGTCACCTATGCCCTACGCCCGGATTTGATGACAACTCCTGCCTTTCCAACAACACCAATGCTCACCAACCACCAATCCATGGATTTCCAACAATACAGATGCTGACCAACCGCCAATGTTCAATTCGAATGTATGTAAAGTAACAGTAGAGAGAAAGGTCAAGCTATATATAAATTACTTTTTTGAGAGAAAAACATTTTCGAACTCTATGCTACTAGAGAAAAAAATTGGTTGTCGTTCTTTATTGCACGAAAGCCAATGAAGTCTTTCCTGTGTTGTTTGATTTGACATTCAAGGTTTCGGCCGAAAAATGTACGTTTCCGACTAAAAAAGTGAAAACTTCGACCGAAAAATGGAAATTTCTCTCTCGTTGTGTGTGGTCCATAGTCCTCCTCTGTATCCTTCAAATATGACAATACGTTCCTAAAAATAATTTGACCAAAGTGGACCCTACTTATCCCTGTCTTCTTAAGATTAGACTCATATATACAAATAATTTCTTACTCGTGAGAGTTTTTCCACCAAAATAGCTATATTAGGTAGGGAGGAAAAACTCTTGTGTATAAATACTGAAATAAGTGAAACAATTAGATATCCTCATCCATATCATCTTTTGTCTCTTAGAGCTTGAAATATATTATTTATGGCCTCCATTGATTTTCTTTTTTAAATGCCACTTGTCAACTCCATGTTAAACATAATACGAATTACACTTCTCCCTCATATTGGTGAAATAAGTATTGTTTTCTCTTTGTTGTTATATATATCTAGAGTTGATATTGAAATATTTTATTTATGGCTCACATTTGAAAACCATTTTGTATTAATATTTATTTTAAATGCCATGTGTTGGCACAGGAGAAGACCCAGGGTTCAACGTTTCAACACCGCACCAAAAAAACCCTAACTACTTACCCTTTCGGCAACACTTGTGAAGCAGATGAAGTCTCACCCGAGGTAGAGATAGGGGTGGTTGCAGGACTTCATTGTCTGCAACCTTAGTTGGGGCACAGATCTATGATTACAATACTCTAACAAAGCAATTAGCAGTTACCACTCATTAGTATTTAACCAGTATCTACTTCGTAGATAAAACCCTATCTACAGAGTAATGCAATATTCAACTAGATATACACATCTAAGCACTTAGCATAAGAAAATAGATCAGATCTAGCATCTTATTTACATTACTAGGCACTAAGATATCATATCTTATCCATCTAAGCATACATTATTGCACTAAGCATAAATCACATAAACAATATAACAATCATAATGCACAAAGAAACCATAACACAGGATATATGTGGTTCACCCCCAACCAAGGGCTAGGTCCACCAACTCTTCTCTTCTTTATTATCTTCTGTCAAGTTCTTTACAGGCACATAGCATCAAAATCCTACTTTGCAGAGGACAGGAGATCTATGCGTACCTCACCAGATCCTCCTTCCTCGAGTAAGTTACAGCAAAAAAAGCCTTCCTACAGTGTGTGCACAAAGCACTATAGATGACTTGCATTTAGCTTTGTAAGTCTCATCATGCACTATGCACAAAGCCTCTCACAATCACTTGCACTTAGCAAAACTTTCAACTTGGCTGCTTCCTTACATCACCTAGATATCTATTTATAAATTACATAAGGGCCAAAACATGGGTAAACCCATGGGCCGACATCCCATACCCATTACATAATACCAAAACCCAAAAGTTCTCTAAAAAGTGGTCGAGATCCCATGATTTCCACTTTGACATGCACTCCGCCATCGACCAGCCTGTCGAAGTCCCAAAATAGGTCAAACATGACCAAAGATCTCCAAAACTTGGTCAAAATCCAACATGCCCCAACCACTCACCTATGAATCGTCTCGTGTCACTCTGCTTTGGTTAATTTTTCCTCAAAAGCCTCAATCTTGGCTTGAGCAGCCTCGACTTGTGGTTGTACCAAAGCCTCCTTCTCAATGAACTCTTGAAGAACTACCTCGTTCATAGGTCCTTCCAATCATTGCTCAACTATAGTGACTACCTGTTCTAGTTCTTTTCCTTGTCCTTAAATCTCTTCGAACAGTTGGCAAGTTGCATCCTAGACTGGTTGGAGATTTTGAGTCACTTCTAGGACTTTTCTCTGTATGGAATGGAATTGTTGTTGAATAGTGCACTATTCCTGGGATTGTTTCATTCTCTCAACTGCTGACAAGAGATTCAACTGCACCTGAACTGTTTTTGCTTGCTGCTTTGCCTCCTGGAGTTGTGAATCCAATGTCTTTAGTTTAGGATCCTCAATGAGTCGCTCATAAGTCTTCACGCTGCAATCACTTGGTTGTTTATATTCCATGGCAAAGGCCTTGATTCTCTCAACTGTGCTCTGGGATGTGGCTTCTCTTTGATCATGCACATCCTCTGGACTGTTAGGCACTATTTGTAGCTCTAGATATGTTATTCTCTGTTGAAGCACCTGAATGGCTTCAGTAAGATGTGCTACTTGGTGCTCCACTGGGTCTTCC
>JASDQU010011351.1:41416-68235 GCA_032191745.1 Picea mariana
AAGCTGCATCCTGGACTGGATGGAGCTTTTGAGTCACTTCTAGGACTTTTATCTGTATGGAATGGAATTGTTGTTGAACAGTGCACTATTCCTGGGATCGTTTTATTCTCTCAACTGCTGACAAGAGATTCAACTGCACCTGCACTGTTTTTTCTTTCTGCTTTGCCTCTTGGATTTGTGAATCCAATGTCTTTAGTTTAGGATCCTCAATGAGTCGCTCATAAGTCTGCGCGCTTCAATCACTTGGTTGTTTACATTCCATGGAAAAGGCCATGATTCTCTCAACTGTGCTCCGGGATGTGGCTTCTCTTTGATCCCACACATCCTCTGGACTGTTAGGCACTATTTGTAGCTCTAGATATGTTATTCTCTGTTGAATCTCCTGAATGGCTTCAACAAGATGTGCTGCTTGGTGCTCCACTGGGTCTTCCTCATTTTTCTCTAAGCCCATCATAGAGTGAAGTGTTCTGTTGACTTCTTCTTTTATTCCAACCTGCTCCGCGAGCAACTCTTGTTTCTCATGCTGGATCTGCGCTTTCTCCTCTTTGAAATTTTCTTGGAGGGCATCCTTCTCCTGTTACGCAACTCAAAATTGCTCTATCACTTCCTCTTGTGCTTGCTTCAGGGCCAATGTGACCTATTATGTTTCTTCTTGTGCACGATGAAGGCAAGCTTTGGTCGCATCAACTATTCTGCGTAGTTGGGTAGGCTCATCTCCCAACATTGGTTCTTCTGATGGAGGGGGTGCAATGGACATTGTGCGTCTATATTGAAGGGATTGATGGACACCTCTTAGCTCTGTCTCAATTCTATCATACAAAGCCTCTTGTTTTTCTTCAGTTCTCTACAAAATGTATTCCAACGCTTATGATACAGCTACAATAATGAAGTCGAAGTCATCAACCATGAGCATAGCCTGTAGTTTTATCTTACTAGCATTGGAATTCTTCCGCAATGTAGGTTTCGTGGGGGAAACCTTTCGTTTCTTCAATGGATCAGCCTCATCAACAGGATCCCAAGGAAGTGTTATTTCGCCTTGCTTCTACTTATCTTCTTTCCCATCGTTCTCTTCTCTGTCCACTTCGTCACCACCTCCTCCTCTAGGTGAATCTTAAGCAGTCTCTTTTAAGGCGCTACTTAGTTCATGTACATATTATTTCTTCTTCCTTCTACTACTATTGGCTGTATCGTATTCTTCACGAGTAACCATTGGGTTTCCAATGTGGTTCGGGTCAGACAATTCTGCCTAGTCGACTGGGATAAGGAACTCTGCAGACCATTCCTTAGTTATTTCTTCTAGGTCCTCCTCGGTGAGATTATAGTATGACTAAAGCGCTTCTTTACTCTTGTCTGTGCACACAGTGATATATATAAAATGCCTATCTACACGGAACTTTATAAGGGGCCTGAACCTGTCCAGAGTATTCTTCGTCATACGAGGGAATGAATCGATAGCCCTTTTCAACTGTAGGTAGTAGGTATGGAATATTGCGTTTGAATTCCATTGTGTTCCCATATCGCTCGAATACCAGAGCATGTTGAACTTCGCAACAAGTGACTGGAACGACTCAATGTCATGGAAGGTCACATCTTCTGGCATCTCCCAAGCTGTAAATCCGATAAGGATTATGAGTCAACTAAAATGGAACTCATAGCCCTGATCTCGAGCTTCACGACAATCTACATCTAGCTGGTTGACTAAGTAACTGGCCCAATTCATCTGTAATCCCTCCATGCACTTTCCAGTGAGGTCAACCACAAACCCCGTGACCTACGTGGGTCTGTTCTTCTTTAATAGCTTACCGGCGATGAACTGGCAAGAAAGGCGCACTACACCATTCTGAATGGAGGCTACCTTGTAGCCTCGCTTCCCCTTCTCTACATTGCCATAGGTATCTTTAATCCTCTATTCCAAGGTGTGATCTGCAGCCTTCCGGGGGTAAAATTCTTGTGGGTTGGGCCCCTGCATACTTAGGCTGATGATCCTATGGATCAGCCCCAGATCGACAGTGATGCGTCTATCTAGCCATAAGTAACCGTCGTGGAAGAAAGACAATAGGATTTTAAGGCACGCGTTAACCTCTTGGTGCCTTCCAAAATGTGGAATTTTCATGAGGTTAAGGATAATGGCCTACGCAATGTTCATGGTCCATGGTTGGGGAATGATCTTCGATTTATTTCCCTTTGTCTTGGTCAAGTACTTGTGAGTCTCTAACATGTCATAGGTCTTGCGGTCTCCTAGATTATAGTCACTGATCTTCAAAGTTTAAATTCTCTCCAATTGTGGTATGACTACGTGTATCCCCTTCGGGAGGTACGTCGTGATGACCATGTAGTCGAAGTCCCTCGGGACACTGTCACGACTCACCACACCAGCCAGAGGTGGGATGTAGTTGGGAAGGATGGATGTGATTAACTTCGCATTTGCTAAGTCATATCTATGCTTGGTTTTTTTCTCCTCTGCATCTTAGGATGGCTCGAATCCGCGAGTAGTCGATGGGGAGTCTTGCACTTCTCTCGTTGATGAGGCTTGAACTCCTATGGACATCACTCTCTCTGCCATTAGATCGATTAAAAATTCCTCTACTTACTTTTCCACACCACCGAGCTCGTCCGACATGCGCTCTCGAGATCGGATATGTTAGGCTAATGAACAAATAATCAATGCAACAGAATGGATGGAAAGGTCTCAAATGATCATTGCACAAAATCAAGTAGTTCTTTGTGTGCTGGGATAATCAAAATTGGCAAAAGTGTTCTCGCTGCAACGCTCGATGGGATAAATAGACAATACCGTAATGGTTTCTTCCAACAGGTCGGGAAGCTTTCATTAATGCACTTCAATCCATTATGGCGCGGTCCCAACAGCCCAATGGCGAGCTTCGAAGCCATAATTTCTTTCTTATCCGTTCGAGAGCATCGATCTAACGGTCATAATGCCTCCAACGGTTATATTGCTTCGCCATGGGGAAGTTTCAATCTATGTTGTTTCGATATTCTGACAAAGTTTGAATTTTGGAGACCCTCCTTCTACGAAGTTCCATTTGGAGCTTCTTGCAATTTTTCTAACTTTGTTTTCTTCTTGCTGATCTTTCTAGCCTTCTTCCCTATGATCTGAGCTACCAAGTTCCTCTTCCCATTCTGATTCCTATCTTCTCTTGGCATCATAACTTCTCGTTGTTGATGATCTCCCATAGGGTTCAAGGGTAATACTTCTTCTCTCTCTGGGGAAAGTGCTCTATTCTCATGTGTTCTTTCAGCTTCGACACTCAAGTCTCTGGTTCTGAACAACTTCGACCTGTTCTTCTATTCTTCTATAAAGTGTGCTATTCTCCTAGTCATGAAATCCTTTAATTCTTGTTTTTTCTGTTCTAGGGCTTCTTCTTCTTTTCTCCAGATCTGATCTTTCTCAATCCAGGGCTTTCCTAGCAATAAAAAAAATGGCGCGTTGTTCTCAATGAACTTAATGACCTCAAAGTCTTCCTCTGTCAAAGTTCCATGAGCACTCATAGATTTCTGGATAAGTCTTCCACATAGGGTTATTAGTTTTCCTCTAAATAATCTTATTCCTCCTAATGAGGGAATCATAGCAGGCTTTCCCAAAATTTCCCAAGTTGTTTCTGTCATGATATTCACCTGTGTTTCTTCATCCAGAACACATTCTATGTCGAATTCTTATATTTTTTCTTCTATGCATTCTTTGTCTTTTAAGATCTCTGATAGATTGATGTCTCTATGATCATTCAGGGTTTCTTTTATTTCTAACAATACAGTCTCTCATTTTTTTTGCAGTTCTACTATAATCTTAGTCTCTTGACCTTTCTCATGGTTTTCTTGTCTCATATTCATGTTTTCAAGCTTAGCAATCATTCTAGAGAAATCCAAAACTTCATGGTCCATAGCTTTACAACAGATACAACTAGGTCTTCTAGCAAGGAAATCCTTAGCAGGATGGTCCGGTCTTCTACAACTATAACAAAGGGTTAATCCTCTCTCTCTTAAATGACCACCAACTTTTCTTGTACTGCACACTAGGATCATAGTAGCTAGCCTGCAAAAAATTCTTTCTAGGATCCTGCATCCATTTGTTAGTCTAAACATTCTTTCTATGCATAGGAATAACATATCTCTCACTATTTCTATTAGATCTACTCATATCAAATCTTATTTCTTCTAGTTGTGCCGTAGTTTCCAGACTAGGATAAAATTGGTCAAATATACCTAGATCCATACTCTTGAGACAACAATTTTCAGTTAGCTTATCTTTTTAATAAAAAAAATTCACTGTTCTTACCTTTATCAGAGCACAAAGCCTTAGTATATTACCTGTTTTCTTCAGATCCGATTCATTTATTAGCACAAAGATTTTCAATTCAAAAAGAATATTGTGCACTAAAGCAACAGATTTATGCACAGAGCTTTCTTTCTTTCCCTCAGTTCCCAACAATCACAGTTTTATGTCCCGACAACGGAACCATTTGTTGGCATAGAGACAGACCCAGGGTTCAATGTTTCAACAACGCACCAACAAAACCCTAACTATCGACCCTTTCGGCAACACATGTGAAGCGGATGAAGTCTCACCTGAGGTAGAGGCAGGGGTGGTTGCAGGACTTCAGTGTCTGCAACCTTAGTTGGAACACAGATCTATAATTACAATACTCTAACAAAGCACTTAGCAGTTACCACTCATTAGTATTTAACCAGTATCTACTTCGTCGATAAAACCCTAATTACCGAGTAACACAATATTCAACCAGATCTACACATCTAAGCACTTAGCATAAGAAAACAAATCAGATCTAGCATCTTATTTACACTACTAGGCACTTAGCTATCATATCTTATCCATCTAAGCATACATTATTGCACTAATCATAAATCACATAAACAATATAACAATCATAATGCACAAAACAAGCATAACACAAGATATATGTGGTTCACCCCCATCCTGGGGCTACAGCCACCAACTCTTCTCTTCTTTATTATCTTCTGTCAAGCTCTTTACAGGCACATAGCATTAAAATCCTACTCCACAGAGGACATGAGATTTGTGCGTACCTTGCCAGATCCTCCTTCCCCGAGTAAGTCACAGTACAAAAAGTCTTCCTACAGTCTGTGCACAAAGCACTACATATGACTTGCACTTAGCTTTGCAAGTCTCATCATACACTATGCACAAAGCCTCTTACAATCACTTGCACTTAGCACAACTTACAACTTGGTCGCTTCCTTACATCGCTTAGGTATCTATTTATACATTACAAAAGGGCCAAAACATGGGTAAACCAATGGACTGACATCTCATACCTGCCCAAAACCCAAAAGTGCCCTAAAAGGAGGCCGAGGCCGATATCCCGTGATCTCCACTTCGACTTGGACCAGCTTGTCGAAATCTCAAAATAGGTCAAACATGACCAACATCTCCAAAACTTGGTAAAAGCCAATACCATGTGTCAACTCCTCTATATGTCAATTATAATTGTAAAAACCTTTAAAATAATTATAATTGATTTTTCTTGAAAATTTTGATAAAATAAATTAAAATTTTAGAAAAAAAATTATTATCGTTCAAATATATCCGAATCAAATGAATTCAATTTATCCTCTATTAAATTATGATTAGAAACACATGTTCAACCAAAATAAATAATAATAATAATTGATGTACTAGACCTCTTCTTTGTGGAAAAAAAACCCCTCTATCCAACAATTTCACTCATCACTCATAAATACAATGATATCAATCCAAAAGATATCATATCTTTTCTAACTTTTGTGCGCTTGAAAAGTTGTCTACGGATGAATCAACTTGTGATATACCAAAAGAATTGGTTGTCGCCAGGAAATCGCATCGATAATCGTGCATTTGGATTATGTGCAGGTTTGGAATTCTGAATCCCATCCGTCTGTCCAACGACTGAAATTTGATGATGATTGTGTGTTAATCGTGTTTTTTATTTAAATTTTTATTAAAATTTCTAAATGTTATCGTTATACACTAATTCCATTATTACAATTTTTTCACCTTCTTTAAATTTTGATCATATAATCTCTGGCATTTTGATCTTATAATATCTGATCATATAATCTCGGGCAGAGTATCATTCATAGATTTTGTTTTTATTACTTTGGCATAGTATTATTTTCAGGAATGCATCATTGATAAATTTTGTATTTTTTTTGTTTGTTAGTTTTTGAGTGATCTCTAAGCTGTGATTGAGAAATCATCATTCATAAAGTGTCTTAACAACCACATTCTGGCACTGACAATCTTTGTTTTTATTTGAGAAATCATCATTCATAAAGTGTCTTAACAACCACATTCTGGTACTGACAATCTTTGTTTTTATTATTTTGACATGGGCCTATTTTAAAGAGTACTTTATTGCCAACATTAAAAATGAAAATGATGTTTTTATTATTTTGACATAGTTCTACTTTAAAGAATACCTTACTGACAACACCAAAGATAAAAATGATGAGAAAAATGAGAAGATAAAAAATATGACATGTTTAAGATAAAAAAAAAATTGAAATTAGAATAATTATAATTATAACCTGAATTAAAATCCTATTTCTATCTAACCATGGAATGCTGAGGCAAGTAAAATATAAGCCATAAGATCTGACATATCCACCTGCTACATCATTAGCAGTCTAGATATTTCCATCCATCCTTCATTGCTCAACCCATAAAAAAGTTAATTAAAATCTCCATAATCATACTCACTGCATTGAGCTTCTAATTGGCTACCAGCACGATTCAGTCACCATGCCCGGATGCAGCTGTCAAATACGTTTTCAACCGTGAAAAACGTTTCGTAGAATGCTAAATTCCAGGCCTGATTGATAGGCTGATGTGGCCTACTCAAATTTCATCTCCCCTTCCGCAAAGCATAAAAAGGGATGCACCTCCATTTCGTTTCCACAATTCATGGTACTACTTTCATTTCCCCTTCCGCAAAGCATAAAAAGGGATGCACCTCCATTTCGTCTGATTCATATGAGAGTTTCAGCCAGCAGCTTGTGACATAAAGCATGATATCAGATGAAATGAAGAAGAGTAAGAAAACAGATGAAACAGTTTGTGTGACAGGGGCAGGGGGTTTCATTGCCTCATGGCTTGTCAAGTTGCTGCTCACCAAAGGCTATATTGTCAGAGGAGCAGTTCGCACCAACCCAGCTGGTATATCCACTCATTAAGAGTATTCTTACCACATAATTTTAATTTAATTAGTTCTTTTTCCATGGAATATGTAAGTAGATATATATACTGTTACTCCATACATGGAAGTATAGTTTCTGAAGTGATTTGATAAAGGTAGATGATGGGTGGAAGTATGAGCATTTGAGAGAGCTGGAAGGAGCAAAAGAGAGGCTTGAACTTGTCAAAGCTGATATTCTTGATTACCAGAGCTTACTCACAGCTATCAGAGGCTGCCATGGGGTCTTCCACATGGCTGCCGTTCTCAACGATGACCCTGTAATTACTTTATCACTTCCTTCCACTCTAGTCATAATTCCAATTCCATGCAGTTACTTCGAGCTTAAATTGCTTAGATCTTGTTAAGCTTGTTTTATAATTAATGAGTGCAGGAGAAAGTGATAGAACCAGCGACGCAAGGGACGAGGAATGTGATGGAGGCCTGCGCAGAAGCAGGGGTCAAGCGCGTTGTCTATACATCTTCTATCGGTGCGGTTTACATGGATCCTCACAGAGAACCAGGTGCCATAGTCAATGATGACTGCTGGAGCGATTTGGATTACTGTAGACAAACAAAGGTATTTATTAACAATAGTATTTATATAAAATATTATAGGTAGTGGTTGAATCAGCTTATGCAAATCATGGACTAATAACTAATTGTCCTGGTTAATGCATTACAGAATTGGTATTGCTACGCAAAAACATTGGCAGAGAAATCCGCATGGGAGATTGCCGAGAGAAGGAATTTAGAGCTGGCGGTAATTAATCCAGGCCTGGTTTTAGGCCCCTTGTTACAGTGCGCCATGAACCCCAGCACTGCTCATATTATGAAATATTTGACAGGTGGGTAATGTTTCTGTATGTTTTATAGTCAAATTATTAAAGTTTTTTTTGGTAATTATTATTAAAATCTTGTTTTTAAGTTATTATCACTAAAATTGAATTGAATTAATCTGATAATTATAGTTTTACATGTTTAAATTAAATTTTTGAAGACATAAATGATTTATAGGTCCTCACCGAACCACCAAAAATATATGTTATAAGAAAAAATAATATGTTATATGAACTACTGAAATTCAAATCCAAAATTGCAGATTAATCCTATAACGTTTAACGTTTATACTTGTTCGTTCGTTAGTAATAACATACGCATGGATTAACGATTTAACTAATTGTCATGACTCTCGATGATGATCAGGGTCAGCGAACACGTATGTGAACTCAACACAGATATACGTGGACGTGAGGGACGTGGCAGAGGCGCATATTTTAGTTTACGAAACACCCTCAGCCACTGGGCAAAGATATCTATGCGCAGAATGCAGCTTCCATCGAGGGGACCTGGTCCAGCTGTTGGCCACACAGTGCCCTCGCTGCTCGTTTCCTTCCAAGTACGTACGCACACACTAAAGTCTCACATAAATATATTTACCAGCACAGCCCCAAACTCGTGGCTGACGAAGGTCGAAAGGTTTCGGCTTTAGTTAAAGAAAACCCTAATTGAGACCAGGTTCATGAAAATTCTTGGTTCTGTAAATAATGAACCTTATAAATGATGCAGTAAATTTTTTTATTAGTTTAAGTTAAATTTACAAATACTAACTACCTTGTCTTGATATACCAGACATGCTAGGAAGATCATCCACTCAGTAAAATTCAGAAATAATAAGTATTCAATAACTAAATACCTTACATACAAATTTTAAGGTATTGTTTTCCCATGAAGCTAGTTAGAAAGGGAGAATATGAAAAGGTTGCAATTATGATTATTGCTATCAGTAGGTGTAGGTGTATGGTAGATATGGTAAATTTGACAGAAATGTAGATGTATAGAAAAAGTTAATATTGAAGTAAATTTATAATTGTAAGTTTGTTAATCATTTAAACATGGCAATTAGATAGTTACAAATTCATTTTTTAATTGTATTAAATAAATGTTAAAAAGTAACGAGTTAACACGCCCTCAAAAATGCAAAAAATTTATGAACATAAAACATTATTTATTGATTTGAAAAGACAATCAAAAAAATGCTAACATCTTCAATTGATAACAATAAGATTAAAATTTATAGTTAAAAAATGATTAAACGTACTAATTTCCAATAAATGTAAGCCTTTTGACTTAATTATTACATTTATGTTCAAACTCTGATATATCTACAAAATAGATAATAAATGAAGCCAACTTCATGTACGCAGGTGTTCAGACGAGAAAAATCCAAGGAAGCAGCCATACAAGTTCTCCAATCAAAAGCTGAAGGATCTGGGCCTTTCATTTACGCCTATAAACCAGTGCTTAGCCGACGCTATGGCCAGCATACATGACATGGGCTTTCTTGACCATTAATCCTTTCAGGATAGGCTGACAGCGTGGGCAGCTTTTTCTCTTTAGCTAAGATGTCATAGTCGTTGGACTCATGGTTATATTTCATTTATTTCAGTCCTTGTCATATTAAACTCTACCTCTCAAGTTCAATTTTTTATATAATTGTGTTTGTAAAAATACATTTAGTTGTTTGTGGGACGTAAAGATAATTAATATTGGTTGATATTTTAATATAAATTTGGTTTATCCTTTCTCTACTTAATTTGTTTCTTGACATATAAGAAAAACAAATATTTAATTAATCAAAAACTATTTTTAAATTTTATTAAAAAAGAAAAACAGAAAAATGATTATTATTTTTAAATATATAATTTTATTTATAAATGCAATTTTTTTATTAATTTGAATTCCTAATTTGAATAGTTGATAGAAAACTACTTATTTGATTAAAATTTTTTGTATATGTCAATGTTGTTAGTGTTAACTAGATGTAAGATTTGTATGGTTTTTGAATTGTTGTGTTAGTAGACATTACAATACCATTGATGTAAGGTGAGCCATTTTCTTTATTAATCGGTAATCTAGAAGGTTACTTAGATGGAAAGTGTGAGTCATTTTTCTTATTAATTGGGAATTAAGTTTTTGGGAGAGGCTTGGTACTCTCAGAGAGGTTTGCATATATATTTTGATATTATAAGATCAAACAAATGCTTACAAAATACAATTTATTTATAGAAAGTGGTTTTTGATTAGAGGCTTACATATATACTTTGATATGACAAGATCAAATAAATGCTCATAAAATACAATCTATCTATAGAAATAAGTTTTTGATTAGTTTAGAACACTCACTTTGGTTTAGTGGATCTTATTATGAGGTTGGTCAATGTCACAATGATGTCACCACCACATAATGGTGTTTTATAATATTTATAGAAAACTATATCAAATAATATTTTATTGTCTCAAGGATTTTATTCTCATCAAGGGGTCTCCTAGAGAAGTGTTAGTTACCATGCTCTAGATTAGTTTTATTGTTGAGAGGAGCCTAGGGAATAGTTGTATCACCCTTCCTCGAACTAATTATTCTCATCAAGGGGGAGCTTAAGAAAGGTTAGTTGATCCTTCCTCAACCATAGTAATAATGTCGATGGATATCCTAGGGAAGGGTTGGTTGGCCCTTCCTTTAGCAAAGTGTTCCTATTGAAGGTAGGTTCGCCAAGGGTCGATAGACACTTACATTATATTAGTTTTCCTTTCTAAGAGAGCCCAAGGAATGGTTAATCGAACATTCATCCATATTATATTTCCCATCAACGACAGCCCAAGATAGGGTTAGTTGATTGTTTTTTAAGCATAGTATTCACATCGAAGGGGATCCCATGTAAGGGTTGGATGACCCTTCCTTGCGCATAGTATCATTGTAGAGGGGCAACTTAGGGAAGGCTCGATCAATTGTTCCTATATATTAGCTATCACATTGAGGTGATATTGGGGATGGCTTCGTCATCCCTTCCCCTAATTTAGCTTTCTTCTCATGGGGAGCCTAAGGAAGGGTAAATCGACCCTTCTTCAAGAAATTTATTCATATGAATAGAGATCCCAGGGAAGGGTTGGTTGAATCTTCCTTGAACAACACATTCTTTCTAAGGGAGATCCCACGAAAGGGTCGATTGAACCTTCCATTATATCATATTTCCCATCAAGAAGATCCAAAGGAAGGGTTGGTTGATCCTTCTTCAACAATAGTATTCACAATTATGGGGATCCCAATGAAGGGTTGGTTGACCTTTCATCAAGCATATTATTATTTTTGAGGAAGATCCAAAGGAAGGGTTGGCTAACCCTTCCTCCAAATTAGATTTATTTTTTAGGGTACCTTGTTGAAGATTTCATTAACTCTTCCTCTAGCTCAGTATTCGCATCGAGGGAGAGAACCTAGAAGCCTAACTTGTCCTTCCTCTACATTATTTTTCTTGTCAATGGGACCCTTGGTGAAGGCTCAACACACTCTTCCTCCAACATAGTGTTCTTTTTGCGAGGGAGCTCGATGAAGTGTCTATTGTATATTCAATGTGTATAGTATTCATGTTAAAGGGGAACCCAAGTAAGGGTTAGTTGACATGTCTTTGAGAATAATATTATTTTCAAAGGGGAACCTAAGTAAGGTTAGATTATTCCTCTGTTCCTCATCATGGGGAGCTTGAGAATGCATAGATCAACCATTTGTTTATATTATCTTTACCATCAAGTGGATCCCATGGAAGGGTAAGTCAAACATTCTTCAAGCATAGTATTCATGTTGATGGGGATATTATGGAAGGGTTCACTAATACTTCTTCAAGCATAGCATTATTTTCAAAGGGGATCCCTAGGAAAATTCAATTAGCCCTCCCTCTGGATCAATTTTTCCATTGAGGGGACCTCGAAGTAAGGTACAAGATGAATTATATAGAGAAAATATATAAATATTATGATAAATACTAGTGAAACAATGAAATATAGAGAATAGTAACACCAACAATGATACCCTTATTGATAGAAATCGAAGTTCAGTTTCCTCTTCGATGGGGAAACCTCGAGCAGAGAATAGCTCTATTAAATTAATTCTCAAGAAAAGAATTTTCCAATGCCTTCTACTCTTATTTATACTAATTCTATCTTCTAAAGAACATTCTAGAGGAAGATATTTATAGAATCGAAAGCTTCTATTAAGTCTTCTTACATTGGACTTGTTCACATTATTATATCTAGGCCTTCTTTATTAATGTCGGCCTTTATTAAATAAAAAATATATTCTTATACCTATGTGAGGGGTTAGGGAGATTAGGTTCCTAACAAGAACTCCCCCTTGAAAAATGGCCCTATCCTCGAGGCTAGAGATAGGGAAATTGTTGCAAAACGGTATCTAGCTCCCAGGGTCACATATTCTGGTTGCATATCCTTCCATTGAACTAAAAATTCCTTGATGGTCCATTGATGGAGATGACACTCATGCTAGTCTAGGACTGCTTATGGCTACAACCAAACGGATCCTTCTTCATTCAACTCAGGGATATTGGTTCGATTCTAACACTTAGTTCCAATCAGTTTCATTAAGAACACGACATAAAAATTAGGATGGAGTTTTGAGTGACTAGGAAGAACTAACTGGTAGGCCATGGGCCCCACTTGCTTGAGAATTGTATAAGGAATGTTGCCCCCTGATGCATAGGGGTAACTAGATGATATCAGGTCTCTTGGATCGTAATGGGAGAACATGATATCGACCATGATGATAATAAACATGTCCGCACATAGTAGCCCAAAAACCCCACTCATTTACCTTTATAGCTACTGGTCAATCGAGGCTCATGAAATCCAAGAAACTTAGTGTATCGGAGATGGTAAGACAACATCACCATGATGTATGTTAGCCTTTTCATGCAAAGTGTTTTACTTAATTTTTTGGGAATGTGGATGAGGATATTTGGTTGAATTTGGTTAATGGATCACTAGCATGGGAAATAGTGTCGGGTTCCTTATATCACCTTTGTGGTAAACTTCTATGCCCTATTCCCATGTTTTCACTGCACAGGGAAAAAAGGTACTATAGGGGGTCCCCTGCAAGGGTAACGTGTTTTTACCCACCATAATTAACACTTTCCATATTGCAGCCTCTCATAGTGTACTAAACTTCAGTAATGGGTCATGCTCCATTCTCTCATGAGAAGAAGGGGATAAAGGTCCGTAGGTTGATGCAGTTGCTCTATGTACATGCTATTGCTAAATTACAAAGGCCACAATAAAAACCTTAGGTCAACTTGAAACTCACCCCTTCTAATGGTAATATCCCATGTCTGGATGTGAATGAATGCACCAAATTATAAATTACTAATGACCAATAAAAAATGAAGGAATAAAGCATGAAACCTTTTTGAGGGAACTTACAAATGACAACTAGGTATGAAAAGGAAAATTAAGGGGTTTGGAATGAAAAAGGTATTCAGGAAAGGGTATCTCAAACAAGAAAGAACTCCCTCTACAAAGGCATTCATAGAAATGGATTCAATGACACCATAATCCATGAATTAATCCCTAAAACCATATCACTATCACATATTATCTTGAAGGGTTTCTTTATTTCCTACTTCTCTTCAAACCTATCCCTCTACCTGGTTTCTTTATTTTCAGTCTAGGTTGACACACCTAATATGGTTGGATGAAATCCCTCCCATATTTAAACTTGTCAACTCACATGGGGTTTTGGGCTGGTATGATGCTTGAAGGGGATACTAAGGTGAATTGTTTACATGGCTTATCTCTTAAGTTACAACTTACTTTTCATGAGTTAAGGATTAATTTTTTTTTGTGAACCTTGACTAATGTTATCTTATACTTTGATTTGTTTTGAATGGCCTTCACACATTTCTTTGAGGGACATCCAAAACTTGTACCCTGGACATTATGCCTATTACTTTAGGACATTTGCATGTGTCATGTACAAAATTGGATCATCTAATGACTCACCGCCTTCAGACATCATATCTCACATCCTTGGAACCTTGAAAAATGGATATATGGACTTGTTTTGAGCATATTAAATCATGATTGCACACAGATTGAATGGAAGTACACATGATGGGAAGAGTACCCCAGAGCTTATTCATCGACTAGATCATGAATGTTACAACAACAGATAACCATATACCTTGCAGAGATAAGACACATTTCCTTGTAACCTAGATGCAACACATGGATCCTAGACGTTTCCCCTATTTTTATAATGACATCATCCTTTAAGGTTTGATGGAGCTACGGTTTGAAGGATACTCGGGGTGTTGATGATGGATGGCATGAATTTAGGTGGGGAGAGACATTACTTTCCCCCACTGGCCATGGGAGGTCTCCACTTTTCCTAAGAGGGATTGATGCGTCACACATGTGTTCTTTTTCATTATGTATTTTGCATTTTATCATTTTGTAAGGGTAAAATGAGGGGTCGAGCCCACGTTTTATGAAAAAATGTCATGCTATGTGGAAAAATGTGTTGTTGTAGTGTCATATAAAAAGGCTACCACTATTGATCAACAAAATTTCTCACCATTGTGGAGGACTACTTTTGAAAATTTCATCCCTTTTGGGGTTATTGTTCTTTGTCTCTCATGCACTATGCTTAAAGGAGATTTCTTGTGGATGCTTTGTTGATTTTGGGTGGATATTTCTACAATTAGAGTTAAATGCTTTTGGTTTTCTGAATGAACTAAGTAATTTTTTGTAATTTTATGGTATCTAGTTGATTTAAATGGTGAAATTTCTATTCTTTTGCAAGAAGTCTTGTTTTTTTGAAACCCTAAGAGTGGAACATAAGTGTTTCTTCCTCTCATAGATTTTTATTTTTCTAAAATTGGTAAATATCCTTACTAGGGTAAGAATCCTAAATCCCTAAAGTGTTATCACTTTAGGATTTTATCCCTAGATAATTGACCTTTGATTTAATTGAAGTTACAATAAAGGAAAATGACATCTAGGGGCCAAATGTGCTTAAAAACTAGATACACTTTCTTCGAATTCCAAAGACTAAGACCCAAATGTGCTTACACCTTAGGGTTTGACTTCATCTCTATGGTTTCAAATAAATTAACCATCAAGATTAGATGCATTTGAGACTCCATATCCCTAGAATGGTAAAGGAACTAATCTAGAAGAAATCTTGTGGTGAAAGTAGTTGTTAAAATCATTTTTCTAAATCTCTCAAGTGTTATGATAACTATGCTAACCCTAACTCTAGCAAACTCACAATAATTGTTGTTGTTTTTATAAACATTTTTGACACACACTGAAAACTACTTTTATTTGTTGTATAAACCTACTTATAAGTGGTTTAACTTATGAATAAAACACCTCTAACAATTTCATAATAGTATATAGATTAAATGCTTACTTTTTATGGTTAATTGTGGTGTTTCTCACATATATTTTTGGTCACCGTTACAAATCGTTTATTGTTGTTCTAAATTTGTGTATTGCTATAATTTGCAATAGACATAGAAATATTACTTATGTAGTGTCAAGAGAGGTCATTGTTGAATAATTTAGCTTGGTAATTGTTATATATATGATGAAAATTTTTCTCATTATGGGCACGTGCAAAAACGTATCTTAAAATCTCTCTTTCCTTCCTAAATATAGACCAACTGATCGATTATCAAGATAGGGAGCATTGGACTTGGCTACTAAACTTACTATTTGAGTCCTTAAGGTAACCAATAGATCCTTCCATGCGGTGGACCTCCTCCATCACTAAAATGAGGGAAGATACTACCTAAGTGACAGTGGCATCTTCTTCCATAGTTACGCAAGATTTGGGTATCTTGTGATGGGATTTGCAGAAGTACAAATCATGAAATAACATTCTGACGTCATTTTTGGGGATGATTGAGTCATTATATTAAGTCATTCTCACAACATATCTTTGGTAAACTTATCCTGAAGCCATTACCTTACAATTTTACCTAGAAAAACCACTCAGGGTAGTTCCCTCAATTCCCTTTGATGATCCTAGAGAGATCATCTGGTGACTCCACCAATACATTTTGAGTTGTTTCTTTCCCATGTAATGGAGTTATGGATTTCCATGAATGGTTTCCTTGTATTGATTTTGAAATAATCCTTGGATAACCAAATAATTTTAATGAAGGATGGTTAGAGA
Source organism: Picea mariana (assembly GCA_032191745.1). NCBI lineage: Eukaryota > Viridiplantae > Streptophyta > Pinopsida > Pinales > Pinaceae > Picea > Picea mariana. The sequence continues at coordinate 57,650 of JASDQU010011351.1, forward strand.
ACTTTCCAATATTCGAAGGATTAGTTGTTACTCATGTTGCAAAGTTATTAAAATACATACAGAGAATGTGGGGCCATGAATATGTATAGATATAATTGTTTTTATTATATCTATAATTTAATGCATATGATTGGATAAAATAGTTTTATAAAATTAGATCCATATAATCTCTCATATATCTCATTAGCAAATTTCTTAAGTATGGGAGACCCCTATCTCAAACATATGAGGAGACTCTTCAAGAAATCACAACAACCCTTAAAGGGGGAGGTTTATTTATGGATATTCTTATAATAAACCTTAGAGAAGCACATCATCCCCAAAAATAAGATTCCATTGGGAGTATGTTGGATTACTAAGACGGGGGGTGAATATCATTAATGGGAAATTATACCAATTATTAATCCTTTAAAACACAATGTAAATTCTTTTACTTATTCAGCCATGGTCATATGTTCATCATCAATATCATAATGTATCATAAGAATTAACATTCAACATTTCATAATAAAAAATAACAAACACATCCAAACAATGCATAGTATACCAATATTTACTTCGAAACCCAATGCTGGAGAAATCCATGAAACTATTTTGTTATATGTCAAGAATTCAATTCAAGGAAGCACTGACTTCCAATTCTCCAACTACAACTAGAAGGAGGCTTTAAACCCCTATTTTCTCAGGCTACAACCTGAGGGAAGCTCCAACTCCCTAATTCTCTAGATACAACTAGAAGGAAGCTACAACCCCCTATGTTCTTTGGATACAACGGAAAGGTGGCTACAACCACCTATCCTTTCGTCGTCCAACTGCCCTAAAATATAAATAGAATGATCGAACCACTGTAACACTCTCACTGGGAGATATATTGTTGTAAACCTGTACCAATATGTGCCACTAACCTGTAATCAATCTATGCCATTTTCTTGTAACAAACCTATACCTATTCCTTGCATGTACCAACAAAACTAAATACACCAACAAAATGTACCAACACTCTCCTCAATATATCAGATCTGATAAGATAGATATCATACCCAAAATCACAAGAATATCACTCAAACCATGTGCCAACAATGCACATAAATCATGTACATCAACAATATACAAATCTAATAAACAACATGTACCAATCATGTGTAAAATACAAACTAAAATATGCCGCAACAAGATATATCAAGATCACCATGTACTTCAAGTACGTATCTCATCCATTTACCCTATCATATACCTCTACCATATACCAATAACATACACCAAGATAACCAACAATATACCTATAATAATGCACCACAGTATTCGTAAATCAAATACCATAAATCCTCACATCAACCATGTGCGACAACCTCACTGTTAGACAAACTCTATCTATACCAATAACTTCAACAACATACCTCAACCAAAAACCCTCAAACATTAACCAATACTAAACATCTGTAGATCTTCCTTAGATCAACTTTAGAACAAGCCCTAAACTTCCAAGAGGGCATCCAATTGATTTACAAGGAAAACCCTTAACAAAATTCATATATTCAACACTACACATATGAAAACCATACCTTTTTTCTTCTTGTAGCATTTTACTACCATGGTTTTTCTTATGCGATTCTGTTGCCATGATATTTTTGCATCGATTTTTCTACCGCACTTTTTCTGCCACGGTTTTTATGCCTCACTTTTTCTACCATGATTTTTTCACCGCACTTTTTCTACCACATTTTTCTAGTAGGGATTTTTCTGTCGCACGTTTTCTACCACACTTTTCCTGCTGCACTTTTTCTGCCACACTTTTTCTACTGCACTTTTCCTGCCACGATTGTTTTCCGCACTTTTCCTGCCGCAATTTTTCTTCCACACTTTTTCTACTACACTTTTTGTCTCGCAATTTTTATGCCGCTCTTTTTTTGCCTCACTTTTCCTGCTGCAATTTTTCTACTATACTTTTTCTACCAGAATTTTTCTTCCACACTTTTCCAGTCGTGATCTTTCTATCACACTTTTTTTGCCACACTTTTCCTGCTCTACTTTTTCTACTGCACTTTTTCTCTAGCAATAATACCTTCCCAAATAACCTTTCACAAAATAAATATTCAATGATACTCAATAGGTGCTAATGGGAGACCCTTTCTCTCTTATTTATACTCTCCAAGTAGCTTCGTCTAGAAGTATCAACTTTTGTCCACTTAGCCACTTTGTCCACTTAACTTAACCACTTTCCACAAATAGTAAGTTATCCACTCCTAGTTGCAACTAAATTTATTATTTAATTAATTTCTTTTGCAACAACTTTGACTTATCCATAAATAGCAAACTCACAACTTCTTGTTGCAACCACTTTATTTTTTAAATAATTTCTCTTTGCAACCACTTTGACTACTTTATTATTTAAATAATTTATCTTTACTCGCAACTTCGTGTTGCAACTAACGTTTCTATAATTAGTCAACTCATAACTTCTTTTCCATTAACCAACTTCTTGTTGCAACTACTTGATTATTTAATCTATTTCTCGGTCAACCACTTTGACTATTCAATCTTCTCATCACAACTACTTTACCATAATTACCAAACTCACAACTTCTTGTTGCAACTAATTTATTTTTAACTATTTTATTAATGCAACAACTACATCCATGATTAAATCCTAGTTACCATCATTTGGACTAGTACACTTCTTCTAGGAGCTACTAGAATAACTAACTTCTTTGACCTTCTAGGGGCGTCTACATAACTCGTGAGGGTTCTCCAACTTCATATAGCCATAACTCTCTAACCTTGCGGAGTTATGTGACATTCCACATATCACTGGAAATGGAATGAAATATATTATCCATCTAGACTATTATTACCTATAAATTCAGTTATCATCATGTCTTTATACCTCAAATAGACTCGGGTCCCTTACACATGCCTTTGAGATACCAAAATTTGCTATCGGACTTCTCCAAGGGTTGACATCAATGTCTAAGGGTTGACATCAATATACAATATCACTCTCCAAGGGTTGAAATAAATGAAAACCAACATTCCAGACCAATTGTCCACCAACCTAAGCCAATCGTATGACAATCTATTCCTTTGGAATTTATGGCAACATCAACATTGATGGAAACACTTAGTCATGATAAAATTCACGCTTATACTTCTCATAAATGTTTCTATTTGTCCCCCTTTGAAATCAATGGCAAAGGGTATCTCCCTTTGGCGATGCTCCCCTTGACTGAACTCTCCTTGGGATTTCTCCCCCTGACTGAACACTCATTGGTGCTAATCTCCCTGTCAAAATGCCTTTGATATTTCTCTGTGTTTCTAAGAATATGATTACTTTATCTCCCTTCATATGAATAATATATCCCCCTTTGACAAAGGGTATCACTATAATACAACACTGAAGTCATATCGCCCATTCTTCCCTTATGACAATCGCTCCCCTTAGAAAAATGCATTTGTGCTCTCTCTCCTAGCATCTAACTCTATATCCTACATCTAATGAATCTCTTCCCTAGAATCATACCTCTATTATTACCTCTTTCTATGAAAACGTCTATGAATGATGTTTCTACCTATGTTTTTGGTTTTATTTCTCCCTCTTGACTTCTCTACAAGATGTTTTGTAGAAAAATTATAAGTCTTCTTGTACCTGTTGCCTTTTGGAGTTATTGTCCATTGGTGCTTCCTTGTGTAATAAAATGACACATATGAAAATAATTCAAGAATAAGCATTCAAATATTTGTATGTAATTATCATCCATTATGATAATGTTCCTTTGTCTCTGAACAACTCTCTGAACCAATCTATGAATCCATGCTCTCGTGCGCTATCATATATTTGTCTAAACCTGCTAAGTGTTCTTACAAATACATCTCTTTACATATTGTCCAATACCATGCTACACAAGTGTCCATAAAGCTAACCCATCTGTCACTAGACTATCATGAAGTCTTCAATACTACAACTAATTAATATATCATACTATATTTCTTCTAATTGATTTATCTGGATCTATCTACTCAAACTCTGCAAGATTCTTGAAGGTTGGTTCTCTGGTATGTCTCAACTATCACATAGACTTCCCCTATCTAATATTCATATTACCCGGGAGTCTCTAACCTAGATGGATCAGAATAATTATTCATATGATGTGGAGTCATCATCATCTTCATTGGTAGATTCATCATCTCTATGAACCCTAGATTATTTCTTTCTGTATATGGATTCATCTTTCACTACAGTACCTAAAAGTGAAATCTCTTGAACCTATTCCTTATTTACCAGTCCTCCTTTTCTTTCATTTATTTTCCAAACCTTTATGTATATGACATATTCTTTTTTCTTTGTAGATTTGTGTTCATCTCGTTTTATTGCCCATCTTTCAATCTCTGGGACCTACTATTGGAAGGAGGCCAAATCAGAAAGAAAGGCTATTTTGGGAAGAAAGGCATGCACAAGGAAAGCGAAAGTTGATAGAAAAAGCAGGATGCATGCATGCATGGAATACTTAACGACGTTAGGGTTAGGATTTTTGTAATTCATTGTAATGGTTGATGATCCATAAACATATATATATATATATATATATATNGATTTCTAGAAAAAGAGAGAGAGAGGAGACAGAGCGAGACACAGAGAGTCATAGAGGTAGTAGTTGTTCAGTCTAAAGAGACGGTGGGAGGAAGGACTCATGTTTTGATAAGTAGTTTGTAATACTCTGCCATATGACCTAATTTTGTAGGTTGTTGATCTGTAGAGAGTCATAAGGGTATATTTCCAGGGTTAGATCATAGGATGAGGAGCCTAGTGTGATCTATTCTTCCTCATAATAGATCTCAACCCAAATGTGAATGAATTGTAAAGCGCACGGCGCTGTAGTTCTGAAACTACCATAATAGAAGAGCTTGAGAGCCATATCTTTATGGAATGATCCAGGTGGATATTGGTGGCCACCCACCTATTCCACTTGGACCCCCACCATTGCATCTTTCAATTTTTCATTTTTTGCACAGTTTACTATTTTTAGCAGTTTTTTCGGGTCCTGAACTTCCAGGGCCATTTTGAGGCCCTAAACGATGTTTTTTTGGGTATGTCATTGTCTCAAAATAGCATCTAACGATGCTATTTTCTCTCAAGTGTTGTAGGCCTCGGATAGATATTTCCAACGAGCTATCATACGCCTAAAACGGAGATCGTATGCAAAAGTTACGACCCTGGGAAGTTGATGCACCAACTTACCCAAACGGGGCCCACATGACTTTTGGCGCTTCATCTGCCAGGGTTAGTTTTTTGGATGTCTAGGACTTTTGGCATTCCCATTTATTGTAAAAGGGCCTTCAGAGACTCATTGTAATCATCTTCTCACGGATGCGAGTAGCGACCACATCTCTTCTTAGAGATAAGCTACCAGCACCCTAGCTAGTTTATTTCCATTCTGTCTCTAAGCATATTTCAGTAATTTGATATTAATGAAATGAAGTCTTATTTCCACTGTACCTCTATGTTTGTGTGTATTTTTGTATTTCATTATGTTCCTACATAAATCTGGATCAGTGGTATCAGAGCGGTCTACTCATTCTCAATCCTTCTTTGCATGTCCCCAATGAGATCAGGGTATAAGGAGTTGGGGCTCGATTTGGTTCAATCTTTGCAAGATCATCCTCACAAACCCCAACGACCGCCCATGGGGGAAGAAAAGAAAGATGAGGGAGCAGGAGATCCTATCAAAATGTTGCTCGAGGAGGCCCTCGAGAAACAAAGGAATGTGATGATGGACAAATTTGCCCAGATTCTTCAACAGATTCCGACTGGAGGTGCATCGACATCCATAAGCCACTCTGGAGGTGCCACTCCTTTTAAGGTACAAGTAAACTTTGACATTCCATATTTGATGGCCAAATAGATGTAGATGTTGTAGATAGATGGTTGAATCTGTTAGAAGGATATTTCTCGGTTCATGACTTTTCCGACCGAGAAAAGATTATTTTCACACTCCTCAAAGCCGCCCCCCATGTCAAGGACTGGTGGGATACCTACTCGGAGCAAGAGGGTGAGGGAGAAACCTCTTTGTTCCAAGGCACCATCAAGGAACAATATTATCCCGTGGGGAGCTATGAGGAAAAATACATACAATGGACTACGTTGCGGCAGCAAAGGGACCAAGATGTGCATGACATGATGAACCTGTTTCATACCCTATGCAAAAAGTTGGGTATCAAAGATTCAGAGAAACATTTGGTGTTAAAGTATCGTAGTTGTCTGCACAGATACATTCAGGAGGAAATGGAGTTCCTCGACATCTCCTCAATTGGTGTGGCATACAGATATGCTGCCAAGATTGAGCAGAAGTTCAAACAGAAGAAGCGAGACTTTGGGTCTGCAAATCAGAAGCACGGGAAAGGTATTCCCAAACCGCAAAAGAAAGGACCAAGCCTAGGTGGGGCAGCCCAGGAAAACCCGTCAAAGCCACAAGTAAAGAACAACACCACGAAGCCAAAAAAGGACATGGGGAAGTGGTGTGAGTTCCATAAGAGATCCACTCACAACACAAGTGAGTGTCGGGCCAAGCAGTCACTGGTAGCCGAGTTGAAGGCTTCTGAATCGGATGCATGCTCCGAATCTGAATCAGAACCTGAAAAGGGGTATGATAGGGGGAATCAGATTATCGATGTGGAGCCCAACGCCACCATTGCCACCACGAAGATCCATAAGGAGGAACCAGAAGATCCAGAGGAGGCAGAGCATCTCTTCCATTCCAAGATGTGGGTAAAGGGTTCCCCGTTGCAGTTCATTGTCAACAGCGGGATCCAGAAGAACCTCATCTCGGTAGAGGTTGTGAAGTAGTTGGGCTTTCCGACCACAACACACCCACAACCATACACCATCGGATGGTTGAACCAAGGACGGGACCTCCACATTAGTCAACAATGTTGCCTTCCCTACAGCATCAAGCCCTTCACAGATGAGGTGTTATCTGACATTGCTCCTCTTGATGTTTTTGATGTATTATTAGGCCAACCGTACTTGTGGAAGTGACATGTTGTGTATGAGTCCAAGCCTCATGCTGTTATTATCACTTTGGGCAATAAGCTGTACAGGATACCGGAGATAGCACCGCCTACCACCATCTCTTTGGTTACTGCAAAACAATGCAGTAAGCTCATTTCCAAAACCAGGAAATTTGTTTTCCTGATGATCCGCCCTCAAGGAAAGCAGAATACTATGGCCATGACCTCCAGACAAGGCCCCACTACACGAAAACAACAAATGGATAAGGTCGTGGAGGAGTATGAGGACATATTCACCTCCCCCGCAGGGGTGCCTCTACACTGCCAGGTCAAGCACCCCATCGATCTAACCTTAGGTGCGCCGCTACCCAATGGACCCATCTACTGATGCTCTGTCCTAGAGAATGATGAAATCAAGAGGCAGATTCAGGAGCTGTTGCAGAAAGGTCACATCCGATGGATTTCATCGCCCTGTGGGAGCCCAATCGTGTTGGTGCAGAAGAAGGATGGGACTTGGAGACTCTGCATTGACTATCGGGCACTGAACAAGATCATTGTTAGGAATATGTACCCGATCCCATGGATTGATGACCTTCTGGACCAACTCAAGGGGGGAAAATATTTCAGCAAGATTGACTTGAAGTCTGGGTATCACCAGGTACCAATCGAACCCTATGATGTGTGGAAGACTACATTCAAATCCAAGGAGGGCCTTTTCGAATGGTTGGTCATGCCTTTCGGGTTGACGAATGCCCCTGCAACCTTCATGAGGCTAATGGACGACATCCTATAGCCATTCACCAACTCATTTGTAGTGGTGTACTTGGATGACATTCTGATGTTCAGCCAGACTTGGGAAGAGCACCTCCACCATATCTGACAGGTCCTCCAAACACTGTGGCAACACAAGTTGTGTGCAAATTTGGAGAAATGCACTTTTGGAATAACCTAGGTTTAGTATCTGGGATACATTATTGATGAGCGGGGTGTGCATGTGGATCTAGCAAAGATCCAAGTCATTCGGGATTTGCTAGCCCCAGCCACCCTAACAGAGCTCTGCATCTTTTTAGGTCTTTCCAATTTCTACCGCAGGTTTGTGTTGGGATTCTCTCATATCACTTGGCCCTTGAGTCAAGTCACCAAGGGAGGAGCTAAAGAAAAATTATTTTGGTCAGAATCTCAACAGAAGGCATTCAAGGAGTTGAAACATTGCCTCTACTCTGCACCAATGCTCACATTACCAGACTTGCAATAACCATTTGAGATCGAGACAGATGCCTCTGACTATGCTATTGGGGTAGTCCTTACTCAACATGGGCATCCAGTGGCATATCACAGTGAGACACTTTCTGACACGGTCTGGAAGTATCCCACTTATGACAAATAAATGTATTCCATTGTGTAGGCTTGTCGGAAATGGAAGCATTACATTTTGGGAAAGGAAACAGTCATCCACACAGACCACCGACCCCTACAGTTCATACAGACACAAGAGAATCTGTAGAACGATCACCATCAGAAGTGGTCCAGATACCTGCAACAGTTTCATTTGAACATTAAGTACAAAAAAGGAAGCACCAATAATGTTGCAGACTGCCTCAGTTGACCACCCATCATGGCGCTAACCACTGTGCTTAACTCTTGTGGGCATGAGACTTCCGATTGGCCACTTCTCTACATAAGTGATCTAGAATTCGGCCACACATACAATACACTCTTGGAGGGTAAGCAAGTTCCCAATTTTCACCTGCAGGAAGCCCTGCTTTGTCACTTGGGACACCTTTGTGTTCCTTCAAGCGAGTGTGCCAAGATGATTTGGGAGGTGCACTACACTCGAGTCATTGGGAATTTCGGGGTCGAGAAAACCGTGGCAGTACTGCAAAAGTATTTCTATTGGCTGAACCTTCAACAAGATGTCGGGAAGTACATCAAGTCCTGCACTGCTTGCGCCATTGCCAAACTGACCATCAAGAAGCAAGGCCTCTATACTCCGCTTCCTATCAAGGCCTCTATACTCCGCTTTCTATCCCCAGTCGACCTTGGGAATCCATCTCTATGGATTACATGTCGGGCCATCCTTCTACTAAGCATGGAAATGACTGTTATTTTGTGGTCGTCGACCAATTCTCGAAGATGTCCATTATGATGGCCTGCAAGAAGAATATCACAGCAGAAGCCACTGCTAAACTCTTCTTTGAACGAGTGTGGGTACACTTTGGGATCCCACGGTCTATCATCTCAGATCGAGACAGTAGGTTCCTCAGAACATTTTGGTCCAGCCTCTGGTTGATGTTGGACACCAAGCTCACCAATTCCACATCTTTCCATCTGCAAACTGATGGCCAGACAGAGGTCGTCAACCGGATGATCGTACACATTCTGCACATGTACAATTCAAAGAATCCATGCACATGGGATGAGAGCCTCTCCTATGTACAACACAGCTACAACCGGGCTCTCCATAGCTCAACTAGCCACAGCCCCTTTCAAGTGGGCTTGGGATTCCAGCCACTATGTCTCATTGACATAGCCATGCCATTTGTGGCTATTCAAGAAGATTCATCTCATGTCCAGTCTAAGGTGGATAAGGAAAACAACTTCATTGAACACATTCAACACATCCGCCAACAGGTTCATCACATCTTGGATAGAGCCAATGCTAAGTACAAGCAACGACATGATCAACATCGGGTGCCACACAACTTCCAAGTGGGCGACAAAGTGTGGCTGCATTTGCAAAAGGAGCTCCTCGCTGGACCCCACCGAAAACTTCATCCGCTTTGATATGGGATATACACCCTCACCAAGGTGGTAGGGGAAAACGCCTTTGAGCTCAACATTCCACCATTCCTTGGTCTGCACCCAGTGTTCAATGTGGACCACCTTCGACCCTACTTTCCACCTCTACTAGACACATCTGACATGGCAGAGCAAATCACACCAACAGAGTTAAATCTAGATTGCATGGAACAATCTAGAACTGATCAGATCATGGATACATAGATCAAGCACACCCAAAAACAAAGGATACCACATTATAGAGTTGTCAAAGCAGGCGAACTCCTTCACCAAGGCAAATGGCTCACCAGGGACCAAGTTCAGCAGAAGTTTCCTCATCTCATGGAGGAACTCAACGCAATGGGGACCATTGCTTCCTAAGGGGGGAGGAATGATCCAGATGGGTATTGGTGGCCACCCACCTATTCCACTTGGACCCCCACCATCGCTTCTTTTAGTTTTTCAGTTTTCGCACAATTTACTATTTTTAGCAGTTTTTTTGTGTCCTGAACTTCCGGGGCCATTTTGAGGCCCTAAACGATATTTTTTTGGGTATGTTGTTGTCGCAAAATACCATCTAAAGATGCTATTTTGCCTCTATTTTTGTAGTCTTGGGATAGATCTTTCCAACAAGCTATCATATGCCTAAAACGGAGATCGTATGCAAAAGTTACGACCCCGGGAAGTTGATGCACAAACTTACCCAAATGGGGCCCACATGACTTTTGGCGCTTCATCTCTCAGGGTTAGGTTGTTGGATGTCTAGGAATTTTGGCATTCCCATTTATTGTAAAAGGGCCTTAATA
>JASDQU010011351.1:68428-82673 GCA_032191745.1 Picea mariana
CTACATAAATCTGGATCATGGATGTAGCCCAATGGGGGTGAACCATGGTAAAACCTCTGTTATGTGATTGAATGCTTGTTTCCCTTTTTATTGTTTATGAGTGGATGTTAGAATGATGTATGAGTTAACTAAGAAAATATATTACATGACATGCATGAATGAGAATTTTAGTATACTGCTTAATAATTAAATAGAACTCTGAGCGCACACTTTTCAGATATCCATTCAATCCTGGACTGCAAACACTTGATTATTGCAATCACCCATTAAGACTATCTCAGGTGAGACTGCATAGTGCACCCTGTGTATTGCGTTCCCTTATGGTTTACTAGGAGGGTCGATAGTTTTAGAGTTTTTATTGGCAACCCAGTAGACCTGAACCTGAGTCGATTATGTTAAAGGTATATCAGAGGAAGTAAACCAACAAATGGTTATGTTGTCGGTTGGAACAACAAAGGATTGAGTAGATGGGATCTGTTGAGAATCTGTTAAAAAGAAGAATGTAAGATCTGCAGAAGGAGTTTCAAAATAATACTGAACCAGATGATGAGAAGTTGAGAAGAATGAACCAGTAGAAGGGGATGTTGAGACTGTGAAATCCCACAAAAGCATAGATCGAAAGCTGGATGAAGAAAAAGGAGATAGAATTTGCGTAGAAAGATAACATAAAACCTAGAGTAACACCGCACAAATATCTTGAGAAGTATATGTTTATTGATCTGCATGAAGTTTTTTTTTGTGATTTTCCACACTTATTGCAGTAGTGGATATTGAGGTTGAAGGATAACCACACAAAAAAGTGGATGCGACAGTTAGAGTGGACCCCAGTTTAGATTGAGCAGTTACAACAGGTGAAGAACAAATTCACCCGCACAATAGATTTTTGGCTTGATAGTATTGTAGCAGGCTTTATATTGCAGTAGATACAACAAATTTGTACAGTGAAAAAGAGAAAGAGCTTCTACACAGGACTCGAGGAAGTTATATTCAATCGATGTATACTTCTATAAAGATATTGCTATATAAAAAAGGTTTAATGACAATGGAATCAGACAACTAAACTTTCGTGCGTGCATGGGGGAAGGAGGAAAGCACTGATAGAAAAAGGAGAAATGGAAGGAAAAGAGGATAAAGGAAATAAGGAGGAATCCTTGAACCCAATCATGATGGATGACGACCAGATCAAACAGATCATGGCGACAGCTGGAACGACACACAGTGGAGTACCCTACCATTACAAGGTCAACAACAATAAGAGAGTCATAGTCACGAGGGAAGGCTTGGAAAGTGATGAAGAGGAGGCAGAGGATCTTTGGGTTGTGGAGAATATTTAGGAAATCTTGCGTGAAAAATATGAGAGGAAAACAAGAGGTCCAAGATAGGAAACCAAAGGAAGCAATCATATCCATATTAATGTCATTGTTGAACCCATAAACCCATGTGTGACTAACACACCAAAAAGCACACAATGTTTTAGACAACTGAATTTAAGGAGAAGGAGGACAACATCAATTACATCTACACAAGGTAAAACAACTGGGGGACCCAGTTCATGGATCATTAGTCAAGTATCTACATAGCATGGAGGTAGTTTCTTAGTATTTACGATGGCAGGACATGATCCCACCATCAGGTTACCCTAATTCAAAGGAGAAGCATTGGCGGACCCAAAGAAGCACTTATTTATCTGTGAGAAGATCTGGGAAGAAAAATAGATCAAAGATGAGGACTCTAAGCTTGCATAGATATTGATTATACTAAGGGATAGTGCACTAGATTGGTATATGAGTTTAGCCACAAAAAATCCACCAAAGACAATCAGAAAGATTGTGGATATGAAGAAGTTATTGATAAATGAGTTTCAAAAGACAAGTTCAGAGGACCAGTACATGAAGGACATGATAGAAATAATATAGAAACCAGGAGAATTTGTATGGGATATTGACCAGATATTCAAGTGACTAAATGGAAAATTGAAATATCTCATGAGAGATATGCAACACAGGCACATGTTCGTCAACTCACTATTGCCACATTTAAAGTATCCACTGCGACAACAAAAGTTTCAGACACAGGCATATGATCTATAGGAAGATTTGCAACTGGAAGAGAACCAATATCAGAAAATGGATCCAGCCATCAAAGAGTTGAAGGAGGATCTGAAGAACTTAATGTTCCAGCTAAACTAGAACAAAATTAAGGACAAACGAGAAGTCGTTTGGTGTACCACATGCAAGACAGAAGGACACCATAAGAATGAATGTCCAACATTCGTGTAGTATATGGAAGTAGAGATGCCAAATCCATTACCAACAGGAGGGCTATGGTGCGAAATCTATAAAAAATAGGGTCACGATCTGTACCACTGACCAATGATGCAGAAATACCAGATAGTCCCAAAGAGTTCATATTGCAACTTTTTCAAGTCAGTAGGCCATGATGACAAAGAATGTCTAACCAGGGAGTTGATGAGAGAGGATACATCAGATGCATATAGGGTGTAGGCATAAATGATGATCAGAAAAGCCGCACACCAGTTTAACCAACTACCAGGCCCATACAACACTATGCAACCATAGTATAATACAGTTCAACAACCATATAATATCATGCAGCCAGAGTACAACACTGTGTACTCAGTACAATACCATGGAGTACAATCAAGAACCTCAATATAATGCACCGTGAGGGGATTGAGATAGCTACAGAGGAAGAGGAAGAGCGGGAGGAGGATTTTGAATAGGTAGAGGACTAGTGGTATGTTAGAGCTATCAACAACCAGGAGACTATGCAAGGTAATGTCCACTTCCACCAATGACTTGTATGTATTGTCGTGCATCGGATCATGAAACGAAAGAATGTCCTATGTCATTAGGGAAGATCCAAGAAAACATGAATTAGAACAACCAGAATGTTCAATGAATTTCACTAGAAGCGAGGGATGACAGAAGAAAAATTAACATAGTTATGTGGAGAGGATCTAAAACAGGGAACGATGCAGTCCGAAAAGATCCAGTACAACACTAATGGGTAAAGAAGAATGTCGAACCAAGGAAATAGTTCGACGCGTATAATGAGAAGGAAACATTTAAGAAATCCAGGCAAGAATTTCTAAATCCAGACACTGCGTCAACCTCAACTGTGCAACATAGCAAGGAAGTTTCAAAGTACGAGATTCTTCCATTGTTGGATCACACAAAATAAATGAATCCCCTTGGACAAGTAAGTACAATCAAAGGCCTTTTGCAATCCTGTGTAAAAATATTAAATGATACATCCTCTGTCAAGATATTAAAAAGTATGTTAGAAATATGTAGCATAGAGACATAAGGAAAACTATAACAGAAAACAATCAATCACCTACATACAAGGAGAAGAACAAGTAGGGAGTTCAGGCTCGATACCAACATTGAGATTTCAGCATGGGAGATATCATACTGGATATGGGATATGAAGTCAATGTATTGCCCAATAATACATGGCAATGTATGGGAGAGCCCACATTAGGATATTCACCCCTTCAGCTGAAACTAGCAAACCAACACATATTTTTACCAATAGGGAGGCTAAAAGGAGTGACAATAGACATGGATGGAGTCCACATGAAAGAAGACTTCGAAGTAATAAAGATAGTGGATGACACAACACCATATCCAACATTAGTGGGCTTGTATTGGATGCTTCATAACCAGGCCACAATCAATTTAAATACATGGAAAATAACATTTGAGTCAAGAGAATATAGGTTCATTGCGCTATTAGACCCTTCAGAAGGGGAAAGGTTTGTAGAACCTACTTGCTTGGACTTGGAGGAAATCATCCAGTTGTACATAACAACCATGTGAGACGAAGATTATGTAAAACCAACTATAGATGGGATACTTAGTTGGAGGAGCATTACTTCATGTGTGTTAGACTCAGATACAGGGTTAGAAAACTGGCAACAAAGGCTACACGAAGTTTCCACAAGAATATGCGCAAGAATAGACCGCGCAGTAAGATGGGTAGGTATGGAGATAAGGGAACCACTCAGTTTCCATTGAGTAAATGATATATAAACATTCATGACACGTTACGAAGATGAAGTGTTAGGAAATCAGTGACTACTAGTACTAGATATAACACTCAAGGCCACACTTGCAAGATGGTGGGGCGCACACAAGGAAACAATCAAGGCTTGGTATTAATGTAAGCAGTTACTGCGCATAAGGTTTGGCACAAAATAGAGAACCAACCAGCAGCTGAAGTATGATGGAGAGGGGGCACCCACAGAACACTTGGGGAAGTGCAGAGCACTATGGAAAATGAAACATCTAGAGGAATGGCCTCATAATTTCGTACATACCCTAGAGGGAATCCCAACAAAATCGTATATAGACTAGGAACTATGTAGAGGAACTATGAGCTGGAAAGTACTACAACAGAACTTTACAGTCACTTTCTCATTTGAACATGAGAACCCCAACATAGATGCAACACTTAATAAAATAAGAGGGGTGATATTCATTAAGGAACCAGAAGTCGAACTGATAATAGAGGAGAAACATCGGAATGGACAAACAATGAAAGAACTACTTCCATGATACCATGTGTAGGAAGAGATACCAAATGAAGATGATCTGTGCGATATTCACATTGAGGAAGCTGAAGGAGAAAGAGAAGTGGAAGGTCCACCTCTAGAATTAGCAATAATTGTTTCGTCGATCAAGGTGAAGAAAGTCAACATTGGGATGGTTGAGAATCCCAAAATGGTCATCATTGGCGACTACTAGGATGAGCAAATAGTCGAGAGAATAACAGAGTAAATGCGCGAGTACATCGACATGTTGTTGGATTACTGAGAGGGTGGGGTGAATCAGTAATAGAGAAATTATAATCCTTTTAAACCAAATAATCCAAGTGTTATATTAATGTAGAATTATTATCCAATAATGAGAAATGAACAAATGAACAATCATACACATACACAGTACACTAGTGTTTTACGTGGAAACCGAAAGTGGGAGAAAACCAAAAAATGTTTTTTCTTATATGTCTTGAAGAATTACATTCATTGGAAGCACCAACTTCCTTTGTTTTCCAACTACAATTGGAAGGAGGCTTCAACCCCCTAGTTTCTCAGGATACAACCTGAGGAAAGGTCCAACTCCCCAATTCTTTGGCTACAACTAGAAGGAGGCTACAACCCCCTATATTCTCTGTCTACAACCGAAATGTGGCTACAATAACCTGTCCTTGCCCCATCCAACCACCCTGACGTAGAAGGAGAATGATGGAATCACCATCACACTATCACTGTGAGATATACCTCTATAAACCTGTACCAATAACTTGAAGCATGCATAAACCATGCATCAACCTATAACTCAACCTGTAATCAAGTTGTACCATAAACAAGTGCATCAACCAGGCACCAACCTGTGCCAAACAACCTGTAATCAAACTGTACCATAAACAAGTGCATACAACCACGTACCAAGTATGTACCAATCATGTGTCAACTACTCATCAAATGTGACTCATCAATATGTACCAACATCATCAACTATACACCTCATGTATGTGTCAACTCATCAACTACTTGTCTCAACCATGTACCCAACTTAAACCTTAACCAAAAGCCCTCATCAATTTCATCATCCAAATATGATTTGTAAATTTGTAATATAATTGGTGTATATGATCACATACCTTCAAACCTTCCTTAACTTTAACAACAAGAGACTAGCATTTTCATGAAACTTTTCTTTAGTCTCACATGACTAGTTTTGGATCAGTCAACAACCCTAACTTGAAATAATCATAACTTTGTACCTGTAATGAATAAATATATGAAACTGATACACAATGTTATTCAGTATGTTGTATGCAATTCCTCCAGGTATCACTACTTGGAACCTCTTAGAAAAGGAGTTATAGCAAAAATGGCATACCTTGCTGAATTTTGGCTTATTCTAGAGAGCGACCTTGTAGAGCGTGCTCCACACATAATATTTGTTGAATCAATATGAAAATGTTAAAAAGAATACTAATGAATTTAATCTAGCCAACACATTTTTTCTTACTGAAGTTGGATCTGTTATGAAGAATTTATGATGTTTTTACCCGAAAAACTTGTTTTAGACTAGTTTCAGGACTAGCAAGAAACCCTATTTTCCATGGAGTGTAACTCTAAAAATAAAATGACTCGTAAGATTAATTTTTTACTACAAATACTTGAATATGTTTCCTCATTGGAATATAAATTGCATGATCTGAATCATTCTAGAAAAAAGGTTATTGTGAAAATGGTGAGATGACCTGTAAATAACATACCTTAGAAAGCATCATCAAAAGAATTTATCCTTCCTTGAATTCTGGCCTTCTTTTATTCACCTTCCATGAGAAAATAGGGTTAGATATCCTATTTTTACCTCAGAAACCTATAGATATTCAATATTTTCAAGTGTGATATAAAATGAGAGAGCCTTGCCTTTTATTTATACTCTCCAAGTAGCTTCCTTAAAAACATCTTCTAGGTCAGTTTGCCCACTTTCCTTATTTTAGGGTTAACCCACTTATAATTTCTCCATTAAATTTATTATTTAAATAATTTATTTTGTATTCACTTTGAATTATAGGACACTCATTAAGTCACTTTATTATTTACCTTCTAAAATCTCTTAAACCACTTCGACTACTTTGACATTTTGAGGCTTCTAGATGACATACGAGGGTCCTCCAACTTCGTAACGCCATAAATCTCAAACCGTGAGGAGTTATGTGATGTTCCACATACCACCAGAAATGGAATGGCATGTAATATCGATATAGAATAGTATTACCTACAAAAATATCAAAACTAAAACCATTATTCATCAAACAAACTTGGGTCTATTACCCAAACCTGGGTTCTCCAACTTCTTATGGCCATAACTCTCTAACTGTGAGGAGTTATGTGACGTTCCATGTACCAACAGAAATGGAATGACAAACACTATCCATATAGGATAGTTTCACTGAAAAATACACTGACATTCATCTCATTATTCCACAAATAAGCATGGGTTCTCTAACCATACTTCTAGGATAACTCAATTCACAAAGCATCTTCCCATGAGGGTTTTCACCATAAGGGGACCACTTTGGAGTTCATCATTTGTGATATTCGTCTTTATTCAAGGGTTGACATCAATGAAAACTAACCTTAATCAACAATCTCCCCCTTTGGCATTGATGGCAACACTCTGATGAAAAACTGAAATTATGTCATGCAATACTTAATTCATATCACTCATGGTCCCCCTGAAAACATGCCTCTGTCCTCTACATTTGTGTGACCATTTCTCCCCTTGGAACCATGCCTCTGTCCACTACATATAATCAATATCTCCCCCTTTTTCATTAATGGCAAATGTATATTTTCATCCAGAGATGCTCCCCCTAACTAATTTGTCCTCTTTATGGTGCTTCCTCCTGTACATCTAAAACATATGAAATAATCATTCAAAAGAATTCATCTTGGAGTAGAAATAACTCTGAGTCTCTGAAGAAGATACTCAAAGGATTCCTATGGAATTGGTTTTGTAAAGATGTCTGCCACTTGTTCTTTTGTGCCGACATACTCAACTCTAATGTTCTTTTCTGCAAATTTCTCTCGTAGAAAGTGATACTTGATTAGAATCTGATTCGTCTTGGAGTGCATCACCAGGTTCTTTGAGATACTGATGGCACTTGTATTATCACAATATATTGGAATGGGCTCATTATAATCAACCTATACATCTATCAGAGTTTGTTTCATCCAAAGAACCTGTGTACAACATGATGTTGTTGCAATATACTCTGCCTCGACTGTAGATAAATATATTGATGATTATTTCTTTCTTAGACATGATAATAAACACTCACCCAAGTAGAACACTAGTCCACTGGTGCTTCATCAGTCATCAATACAACCTGCCCAATCTGCATTTCTGTAGGCAATCAGTGATAGATCATTTCCTTTTGGATACCATAATCCAAACTCTTTTGTTCCTTTAAGATATCTGAAAATCCTCTTCACTGCTAATACATGGGATTCCTTTGGTGCTCCTTGAAATTGTGCCACCTATCCAACTGCCTGCATTACATCTGGTCTAGATGTTTTCACATATATTAGGATACCAATCATTAAACTGTATTTTCACTGATCTGCAGACATTGAATCATTATCTTTGCTCAACTTGCAACTGGTTTGCAATCTTCCATTCCGAACCTCTTTAGCATTTCTATGATATAATTGGTTTGAGAAATAAAAATTCTCTGGTTTCTTTGATGTAGCTGAAGTCCCAGAAAGAAGGATAGTTCTCCAAGTAATGACATTTCAAATTCATTCTGCATATCCTTTGCAAATTTATGGCTTAACTTGTCATCATCACTACCAAAATTAATATCATCAACATAAACTTTAATTAATAAAATATTACCTTGACTTACCTTGATGTAGTGGTTGTTGCATGCACTTTCTTTTCTGAACCCTGCTTGATGTAGATATTTATCCAGTCTAGAGTACCATGCTCTAGGATCCTGTTTTAGACCATACAAGGCCTTCTTTAATTTGCACACATAGTCTGCATTCTCCGATAACTAAAATCCTTCTCGTTGTTCAATGTAGGCCTCTTCTTCAAGTTCCCCATTAAGAAAAGATAATTTTCCGTCCATCTGATACACTTTAAAAATTTTGGATCATGGATAAGCTAAAAGCAATCAGATTGCTTCCATTCTGGAAACTGGGGAAAATGTCTCTTCAAAGTCGATTCCTTCAACCTATGCATATCCTTTACATACCAATCTAGCCTTGTTCCTTGTAACCTGTCCATCTTCGTTCAATTTATTCCTGTATACCCACTTTGTGTCAATCAAATTCTTATCCTTTGGTCTTGAAAATAATTCCCAAGTGTCATTTTTCTCTATTTGATTCAATTTTTCATCCATGGCCTTATTCCAAAATTCATCCTTGTTGGATTCTTCAAAATAGTTTGGTTCAATTGTAAATAAGAGTACTAGGTGTGTTGGTTCTGGTGAGTGGATTCTTCTTCTAGTCTCAACTTTTGTATCTTTTTTTCCAATAATATGATCTGAAGGATGATTCTTCTGTACTCATCTGCTAGGTGTCTTTGGAGACACTTGTTGAACTTGCTCTTATTTTTTTGTCAGATTCTCTTCCTCTTCCTCTTCTACTTCTTTTTCATCTTCTGCTTCTTATTTGAAAGGTTGTTCTATTGATTCATTTTATTTTTTCTTTGATTCTGGTCTGCCTGTTTCATCAATTGTTATGTTGATTCCTTCCACAACTTTTTTCAATCTCGGATTGTAACACTTGTATGATTTCCTTGTACGAGAGTAACCAACAAGTACTCCTTTGTCTAGACGAGAGTCAAAATTTCCCATTCTTCCATCTTGTCTTTTGATGTAGCATTTGCTTCCAAAAACTTTGAAGTGCTTCACATTTGTTGGTATTCCTTTCCATAGCTCATAGGGAGTTTTGTCATCATTGTTTCTGAGCATTACTCTATTTTGAATGTGAACTATCATATGTGCTACCTGTGTCCAAAATATATCTGTCAATTTGGAATCCATTAATAGTTTTTGAGTCATTTCCTGTACCTTCCTGTTCTTTCTTTTAACAACTCCATTCTGTTGAGGTGTCCTAGAAACAGAGAATTGTCTTTTTATTCCATGACTGCTACAGTAGTCCATAAATTCCTTTGAAGTTAAATCTCCTCCATTATAGAATCTCAAACATTTGATTTTTGAATCCATTTCATTTTCAACCATTTCCTTGTAGATATTAAAGTTTTTAAAAGCTTCTGACTTATTCTTGAGAAAGAAAACTGCAATCATTCTTGTATAATCATCAACTAATAACATAAAGTAGTTCTCACCTTTTAAACCCTTTGTTGTAGTTGGTCCAATTAGATTAGTGTGCACAATTTCCAGTGGTCTTTTCGTTGAATATTCCTTTGATTTCAACCTGGTCTTTGTTTTCTTTCCTTGTTGACAATTCTTGAATAAAGTGTTGGTTGGTTTCGTGATCTAGGGCATTTCTCTAACCGTTTCTCTTTTGCTAAATTTGACTAGGTTATCAAAATGCATGTGACCCATTCTTTTGTTCCATAGCCAACTTTCATCTTCCTTTCCTAGACAACACTTTTCATTTCCTATTTCACTTAACAAATATATGCTGCTTGAATTTCTTGCAGTTGTAGAAATCAATTTTCCTGAACCTTCTCTTCTTATGTCACACTTTTGTGAATTGAAAGTAAATTTATGACCTTGGTCACACATTTGACTCACACTTAGAAGATTATGTTTCATATCTTCTACTAGTAGAACATTTTTTGTCTTTGTATTCTTGTTCCCAATTCTGACTGTGTCTTTTCCAATGATTTTAGTTGAATCATCATTTCCAAAGGAGAGTGATCCATCTCTTTCCTTTCTTAATGTAAGAAACCTGTCTCTATCACCTGTCATATGTTTTGAACAACCACTGTCAACATACCAACCACGTTTATTCTTCTTATCTTGTAGAGCGAGTGTGCATTCTTCATTGCTATATTGATTATGATTTCTTATCCATGTCCTTTTCTGAGTTTCCTGTTTGTGACTATTTTTATTCTATTGTGGTTCTCTAGGAGGGACTGTCATTCTGCAATATTTGGTCATGTGTTTGAAGTTGTTACATTTGTAACATTCCAATTTAGTGCTCAAAGATTGAAACCTATTGGAACTTCTTCTATGTGTTTCACTAGGCCTTCTTGGATAACCCTTTTGTGTATGACTTTCAAATTTGTTTACGTTCTTGTTGTTAGCTCTGCAATTCATAGCTTTATGTACAAAATTATTACCTGCATAACATAAACCAAAAAATATAGTTTGATACCTGGGAGTTCAAGATCTTATGAAAGGAGGTGCTCTTATGAATCCTTGTTCTTCTTGAGGCCTATTTGTCTATTGTTGATTATGAAATCTAAATCTTTTCGGTGGAGGAGTGTCCCTGTAATCTTCCTTGTATATCTTCCTATCCCCTTTGATTGTTTCTGCATAGCTTTTTGGATATGTTTCTTTCTCTGTTGTTTTGGAGCTTGATCCCTTTTATGTCTGATTGTATCCAAGTCTGGACTTGTCAAGATGAGATTTTTGACGACTAATAATGTCATCCAAAACTTTTGATCTATCCTACATATTTTTCTTTTGAATATCCTTTCTTAGTGTGACAATATCTTCTTCCAAATTTCCAATGTTCCTCTCCTTTTCTTCTATCTGTTCCTTGAGTGCTTCTTCAATTCTTTTATCTTCTTTTATTTGAACCTTCAAATTTGTGATCATTTGTTCTAGTTCTTGAGTACCTTCTTTCTTGTTTAG
This sequence comes from Picea mariana, assembly GCA_032191745.1. Lineage (NCBI taxonomy): Eukaryota > Viridiplantae > Streptophyta > Pinopsida > Pinales > Pinaceae > Picea > Picea mariana. Next base: position 79,814 of record JASDQU010011351.1, read on the forward strand.
TTCCACTTGTATTTTCTTGTTTTTCTTCTTTTCTCTTTTGATAACTTCTATGGCACACATCAATTCTTCTCGATAGTCACTTCTACCTCTTCAATTTCTTCTTTGATTTCTTCATATTCCTCTTTGGCTTCTTCATATTCTTTTTCACAGTCTTCTTTATTAGATTCTTCTACTACCATGAATATAACTCTTACTGTCTCACTGTCACTGACTTCATCTTCATCTGATGATGAGATGTCTTCTTTGATGCATAAGCTTTTCTTGAAAACTTTCTTTGTAGTTCTTTTTCCTTTATATGTTTGTTTGTCTTTTGAGTAACCTTCATCATTTCTCTTTTTCTTATGAGGACATTTGTTAGAAAAATGACCAATACCATCTCAATTAAAAAAAATTAAATGAATCTTAACTCTATACCTACCGTGGGTTCCCTTGTTTAGTCTTTCGATGAAGATGGTCACTTATTCATCATATTCCAAGATGTCATTGTTGCTTCTATGTTCTTATTGTTTCTTTTCATTTTCCTTTGATCTTTTGGATATTTTGAAGGTTGCTTCTTTTACATCTGGATTTTCTTGTTCAGTTCTCATTTCATATGCTGTGAATATTCCATGCAGTTCGTCCATGCTTATTGATCATAGACCTGATCTTTCTTCTAGTGATGATATCTTAGGGTCAAATCTCATAGGAAGAGATCTTAGTACCTTTTGAACAATTACAGATTCTTTAATTTCTTCTCCCAATCCTATGATTACGTTCACTATTTCATCAAATCGTAAGAAGTAGTCTACAATATTTTCATCTTCCTTAATATTTAGTTGTTCTAACTAACCTCTATAAGTTTGAAGCTTTGTTGCTTTGACTTTTGAATCTCCTTCATAAATATTTCAAAGATTGTCCCAAATCTCTTTAGCGGATTTACAATGTGCAACTTTGGTGAATATTGTTTCACTGAGACCATTCAAAAGTGCATTTTTGTCTTTGGAATTATTCTGACCGAGTTTCACTACTTTTTCGTTTGTTGGTTGAACTATTGGTGTTGTGTAAATATTTACAATTGATTGCCAAATTTCAAATCCATGTGCCTGTATATATGTCTTCATCCTTATGCTCCAAAATACATACTTATGTCCATCAAACTGTGGTATTCCATTTTTATACAAGTTGTTGCTCTCCATAATCTACCTTTCAGTGGTTAAACTGGTTTCTGAAGGAAGCGAATCTGATACCAATTGTTGGATTACTGAGAGGGGGGGGGTGAATCAGTAATAGAGAAATTATAATCCTTTTTAACCAAATAATACAAGTGTTATATCAATGTAGAATTATCATCCAATAATTAGCAATGAACAAATGAAAAATCATACAGATACATAATATACCAGTGTTTTAGGTGGAAACCCAAAGCAGGAGTAAACCATGAAATTATTTTTATTATATGTCTTTAAGAATTACATTCTTTGGAAGCACCAACTTCCTTTGTTTTCTAGCTGCAACTAGAAGGAGGCTCCAACCCCCTAGTTTCTCAAGCTACAACCTAAGGGAAGCTCCAACTCCTCAATTCTCTGCCTACAACCAGAAGGAGGCTATAATCCCCTATGTTCTTTGACTACAACTGGAAGGTGGCTACAACCACTTTTCCTTGCCCTGTCCAACCGCTTTGAAGTAGAAGTAGAATAATGGAACCACTGTCACACTATCACTGTGAGATATACCATTGTAAACATGTACCATTAAACCTGAACCATGCATCAACCATGCATCAACCTATAAATCAACCTGTAATCAACCTGTACCATAAACAAATGCATCAACCAGGAACCAAAATCTTCCAAACAACCTGTAATCAACCTGTACCATAAACAATTTCATACAACCATGTACCAAGTATGTACCAATCATGTTGGATTACTAAGAGAGGGGGGTGAATCAGTAATAGAGAAATTAAGTCCCTTTTAACCATATAATTCAAGTGCTATATCGATGAAGCATTATTATCCAATAACTACAGAGTAAATATGCAATGAACAAATGAACAATCATACACATACACAGTATACCAGTGTTTTACACAGAAACCCAAATCGGGAGAAAACCACATAATGTTTTTTCTTATATGTTTTGAAGAATTTCATTCATTGGAAGCACCAACTTCCTTTGTTTTCCAGCTGCAACTGGAAGGAGGCTCCAACCCCCTAGTTTCTCAGGCTACAACCTGAGGGAAGCTCCAACTCCCCAATTCTCTGGCTACAACCCCCTGTCCTTGCCCCATCCTGCCACCCTGAAGTAGAAGTAGAATGATGGAACCACTATCACACTATCATTGTGAGATATACCGTTGTAAATCTGTACCAATAAATCTAAACCATGCATCAACCGTGCATCAACCTGTAATAAACTTGTACCATAAACAAGTGCATCAACCATGCACCAACCTGTAATCAACCTGTACCATAAACAAGTGCATCAACCATGCACCAACCTGTAATCAACCTTAGAAAGCACCATCAAAAGAATTTATCCTTCCTTGCATTTCGGCCTTCTTTTCTTCACTTTCCTTAGAATTTCGGCTTAGATATAATTTGTAAACCTCAGACACCTATAGATATTCAATATGCTCAAGTGTGATTCAAATGAGAGAGTCTTGCCTCTTATTTATACTCTCCAAGTAGCTTCCTTAAAAACATCTCTAGGTCACTTGGCCCCACTTTCCTTATTTTAGGGTTGGGTCCACTTCTAATTTCTCCATTAAAATTATTATTGAAATAATTTATTTTGTATTCACTTTGAATTATAATACACTCATCACTTCAATTTATTATTTACCTTTTAAAATCTCTTAAACCACTTTGATTACTTTGAC
>JASDQU010011351.1:92617-104043 GCA_032191745.1 Picea mariana
ATCTTCCCATGAGGGCTTTCACCATAAGGGGACCACTTTGGAGTTCATCCATATTTACTTCTTATCAACCATGACAAAACAATAACGAGTCATATTTACATCAAACACTATTGGGTCCATTACCCAATCCTTTGTGCTACGGGTCTTTCTTCAAGGGTTGACATCAATGACAACCAACCTTAATCAACAAATCATGTGTCAACTACTCATCAACTATGACTCGTCAATATGTACCAACATGATCAACTATACACCTCATGTATGTGCAAACTCATCAACTATGTGTCTCAACCATGTACCCAACATGTACCTTAACCAAAATCCCTCATCAATTTCATCATCCAAATATTATTTGTAACTCTATAATAGACCTGGTGTATACGATCACATATGTGTAATATGTATATGATGATCACTCTGTAATACCTTCCTTGAATTCTAGCCTTCTTTTCTTCACCTTCCTCAGAAATTAGGCTTAGATATCCTTTGGTTACCTTAGACACTTATAGATATTAAATATCCTCAAGTGTGATCTAAAATGAGAGAGCCTTGCCTCTTATTTATACTCTCCAAGTAGCTTCATTAAAAACATCTTCTAGGTCACTTTTACCACTTTCCTTATTTTAGGGTTAACCCACTTCAAATTTCTCCATTAAATTTATTATTTAAATAATTTATTTTTTATTCAATTTGAATTATAGTACACTCATCACTTCACTTTATTATATACCTTCTAAAATATCTTAAACCACTTTGACTACTTTGATCTTTTTGGTCTTCTAGATGACATATGAGGGTCCTCCAACTTCGTAAGGCCATAAATCTCAAAATGTGAGGAGTTATGAGACATTCCACATACCACCAGAAATGGAATGACATGTACTATTCATATAGGATAGTATTACCTTCAAGTATATCAAAACTCATACCATTATCCATCAAACAAACTTGGGTCCATTACCCAAACCTCTGTTCTCCAACTTCTTATGACAATAACTCTCTAACCGTGAGGAGTTATGTAACATTCCACATACCACCGGAAATGGCATGAAAAGCAATACCCATCTAGGATAGTTTCACTGAGAAATTCATTGACCTTCATCTCATTATTCCACAAATAGGCATGGGTTCTCTAACAATACTTCTAGGATAACTCAATCTGCAAAGCATCTTCTCGTGAGGTATTTCACCATAAGGGGATCACTTTTGAGTTCGTCCTTTGTGCTATCAGGATTTCTTGAAGGGTTTATATCAATGACAACCAACCTTAATTAACATTCCCTACAATGTTCACAGAAATGAAGGGCATAGCAGGAGAGCTAGGGGAAATGAATATACCACTCATAGCTAAGGCAAGACTAATTAGACAATGACCATACATACTAAATACGATATATATAAAAAAAATTCAAAGATGATATCGATAGGGTGCTCGAAGATGGAATAATATAACCTATGGAAGAATCAGAATGGATAAGACTGAAGGTAGTTCAGGAGAAAAAACAAGAAGGGATAAGAATATTCGTCAACTTGATGAAGTTGAATTATGCATGCCTACATGACATGTTCCCTAAACCCTTAATGGATGAGGTGTTGGAGAACATATGCAGATAGGAAGTTTATTCATTCATCGACATATTTTAAGGATACTAGGAGAAGACATTGCACGTACATGTAGATGCATCAACCATAACACTTGGAGCTATTATGGTGCAACCAGGAGCAGGAGAACTGGATCATCGAATAACATTTGTTAGCATAAAAATATCAGAGTCCGAGCATAAATACAATGCTATAGAGAGGGAAGGCCTAGCGATGGTCTATTCACTTCATAAGTTCAGACACTACTTATTGGGGAAACATTTCAAGATGTTCACAGATCATTCAACAATCAAATACTTGGTCAACAAGCCAGTGTTGGGGGGGAGAATCTATCGATGGTTACTATTGTTTCAAGAATTTTATTTTAAAGTAATAGTCAATCCATGAAAGTTAAACCCAGGACCTAACCACCTATCAAGGGTCATGAACGGAGAAGAACCTACAAATTTAGAGGACACATTTACGGATGCACTGCTATTTTCAGTCTAGATCATCGATGAATACTTCACAGACATCATCCAATAGTTGAGTATAGGGACTGTGCCACATGAATATAACACCACATAGAGGGAAAACCTAGTAGTCAAGGCTGCATATTATCATCTAATTGCAGGACACTTATACAAAATCGACGCATATAGAATCTTGCAAAGATATGTGCTAGAACATGAAAGACCAATGATTTTAGCAGAATCCCATGAGGGAATAGCAGGAGGACATTATGTAGGAAAAGATACCATGTAGAAGGTATTACATGTAGGACTATGGTGGCCAACCATTCATAGAGACTCAAAAGATTACTGCCAGAGATGCGATGTATGTCAGAGGGTTGCTAAACCTAATAGAAGGGATGAAATGCCCCTGCGACCACATGTAACATTGCAAGTATTCAAAAAATGGGAAATAGATTTTGTGGGACCAATTAACCTGCCAACAAAGAGGACATGATCAAGGTACATTATCACCGCGACATAATACCTGACAATTTGGGCGGAAGCAACACCAGTCTAACATTGCAGCGTAGAAACAACATTACACATTCTATTTGAGCAAGTGATCTCTAGATTTGGTTGCCAAAGGATTTTGATGAGTGGCCAAGGAACTCACTTTATTAACAACACTATTAAGGAAATGAATGAGGAATTCTACGTCCATCATCAAAAGAGTACACCATATCATCCATAAAAAAATGGAACAGTAGAAGCCTTTAACAAAATCCTTGGAAATGCACGTACAAAGATTTGTAATGTCAAGAGGGATGATTGGGACCTAAAAATACTAGCAGTATAGTGGGCATATAGGACCACATGCAATAAGTTTAAAAGATACATGCCATTCATATTGGTATATAGACAAGAAGAAGTGGTGCCATTAGAATTATTGGTACCCATTCTACGCACAGAAGCGATTACGAACATGAGAGAACGAGGCACAGTATAGGACATGCTAAATCAACTGATGGTCATGGAGGAATATATGATCCTAGTAGGATTCCATCAAGAAGTTCAGAAATCAAGCGATAAATCTTGGCATGAAAGACATATCAAGAGGAAAACTTTCAAGAAAGGAGACTTAGTGTTGATGTATGACAACAAATACCTTCATCATCCTGGAAAACTTAGAATGCACTGGTTAGGACCATATGAAGTACAAATAATCACAAATGGAGGAGTTGTACAGTTGAAGGACTTAGGTGGCACAAAAATCATAGGTATTATCAATGTGAGCCAATTGAAGTTGTAGAAGGACACTCAACCACACGCAACTTGAAAGTTGTTGCACAGTAAAAGAAAAAAATAAAATAAAACAAGATATAGTGCAGGGTATCAAAAGGTACCAATAGAGGAACAATGTGCTGAAAGGGGAAGGCACATGCATGATCGATAATACGAGCCTGATGGAGACAAGGGCAATGATCACCATAAAGAAAAAAAAACTAGGAAAGGCAGAGATGATAAAAGAAGCACCAACCGACGGAGACTATCGAAATTGAATGTCAGAAATGACTGATGGGACACCATGTTAATCGGGTCAACTAGAGATGGCAAGGGAAATAAATGGAAAGTATGAAGGAACCAGTGGTTAAATTAAGTCATAATCTTAGAAACATCTCCGACAAGATTCACATAATGCTGATACAAAGCAGGGATGTGGGAGCATAAAGTTCATTGCGAAATTGGAAAAGGCCCAAAGCCGGAGAGCATACAAAGAAGAGAGTGAAGGTTGCAAGGGTTTCATAAGCTACTGATCTCAGCCAATGAAAAATTTACCACCATGGTACCACCCAAATAGGGAGAATTGATCCAGACTGGAAGACAACCCCAAGGTAGTACCAGAGCACAATCACAACCGCAGGGAAGTGAAAAACAACCATATCAGCCACCAGAAGTCATCAATATGGATGAAATCCCATCGCTAGATACAACACTAGAAAGTCCCACACCCATTGAGGAAGAAACCTAGCAAACAACACTAGAAGGCATGGACATTGATATGTCGGAAGAGGGGTAGGGATGACAGAATGAAGATGAAGGCATCCAAGTGAAACTTGAAAACCATATAGAAGCCACAAGAGTCAATGGGAAGGATCCAAACCAGGAAGAAATGGCAGCGTCGGAAGAATCACAGACAACCATGTTAGAATAGCCACAAGAGGAAGTAGTGGAAGATGTCACTAGCCGACCAGGGGAGTATGCAGAGGAATGGACAATGGAGGTTGGAACCTCGAGTCATCCACCACAACAAAACGAGAAGGAGATGGTACCTAGTTCACCATGTAAGCAAAGCACTGCAACAATTGTATTGTCATGCATATTGGAAGTGGTACATGTACCAATAAACTTTTTAGGTTATGTAGAGAAAATGAGGTACTCAGATCACGATGTAACAGACATGGACAAGTTCCCAGAGTTCGCTAAGCTAGTCTACCTACAGACTATGGTTACAGGACCCTTTAAGGAACCAATCCATCAACCAGTCCAGTGGGTAGAAGGACTAGCCAAAATAGGGATTCTAGGTTTGTTGGACCTACCACATTTTGGGAGAGGCTAGTATGCAAACATCTGCATCAAATAACTAATGGCAGTCACACATGGAAAATATCTATGGATGGAACAACTCGTATCAATAGCCATAGAGCTCATCTCACACATCACCAGGATTCCATCAAGGGGCATGGTTCTCGCACAGTTCCTGGAGGAAAACAAAAAGGACAAAGAATTGGCCGAGGAGATGAAAAAATACAGTACTGAAAGGGGGTCACACATAATCATTATCACATATATTAGTGACAACGTGGAAAGAATGGCCACAAAAATTATGGCATGCAAATTACTCAGGAAATTTCGCAAGGAGGAAGTCTTGACCGAGGTTGTCGCAGATGTAGCACAGTGTGCCAAGGGAACCACACTCTGATGGGCCCCTTATTTTTTGAATCTGTTCCTAGGAAACCACAAGGATGCGCAGGATCTGCGGACAAAATTTCATTATTCATGGCTACTCATCCTGATAGACATGATGGGTTGGAAGGAGATGAATTATTCATTTTTTTCCACTAGACCCAAACCCTGCCATGAAGTGCAATACTTATCTCTTGGAGTCACTTTGGATGGCAGGAATAGAAAAGTGAATGAAACTATATTCGAAGTTTATCTCCGCGACATACAAGATACTATCACCAACACTTGGAGGGTAACATCGAAAGTTGTTGCAAAGTATCAGGGCATAGCCAACTTCAAATCTACCAGACATTCGATGTGAATCTAGGCACGGAAGGACCCCGACAATCAATGGCTACAACTACATTACTACATCATGGAGGGGGACATACAAATGGCCATTAAGGATTGGGAAGACGAATGGAGGATTCCAATCCTCACTCGAGAAATACCAGCAGAGATAGAGGAGGAGGAGTTAAGATAGGAACGCACATATCATAAGGGAGTAATATAGAAACATACACAACCTGAGGAAGTAACAGTGCCAAAGAAACTGAGGACAGGGCAGAACAAGGAAGAACAAAATAAAGGGGGGACATCAAAGATATGCGTCCAACCATGGAAGAGGAAAAATACATAGGCACCCCAAGTACATCTGAAATAGGTCGAGGTAGCACAGGGAACTACATCAATTGCTATGCCACAAGAGCAAGGCCAAACAAAGAGGAAAGTCACCCAGACAGGAGGTGTGCACAAGAAGGAGAAATCACACAGAACTCCCCCAAAGTACACGATCGCTGAGGATGATGTGGCCATGGTGGCTCAAATGATCTAGGATTGCACACTCGAAGATTTCAAAAATCCTACGCACCAAAGGGATAGAATTGAAGAAGAGTTGGCACATATACGACAAATACTCAGGAAGCTCGAGGAAGCACAAACAACTGACAACAATAGAGAAATAGGCATGTCAACATCACAAATAGGAGGTGCATCTGGAGCAAGCGAACAGGATACAATCTAGATTACAACACAACCAAGTTCAACGTTTCACATCACACCCAACATGTTGCGCATGGACGAAATTGTGGGGAAAACACCCCTAAAGAACTTGGCTCAATTACAGTTGGTATTGACGTGAATATGAACCAAGGCCTTGTATAAACTGCAAGTGAGTGTTACACAAGAAGTACAGTCTCACGCACATAGAGATACAGCGGAATTGCAACAGACAAAGGATAATCAGGATGAGATAGAATTGATACTCGAGCCAGCTAAGTTCGAGACTAAACAAGAGAAGGACCATGTGAATGGGCTAGAGAAGAAAGTGGTCGTAGCCTACAATAAAATCCCAAAGACCACACAAACAACCAAACTCACGATGATAGATAAGATTGATTAGATTTTGCAGACAATCGATAAATACCAAAAGGAGATCGAGCATCTTCGAGAGCTACTCACACCTACCACTTCACCAGTGGTGAAGGAGCTAAGGAAGTAGGAGGCAGTTGCACAGATGGAAGAGGTAGAATGAAAATTCTACGCAGTGACCGACTTGTTCAAGAAAGCATCCCATCTCTGGATGAAGCTGAAAGAGGATCAACAGGTGTAGTAATGGGATCAGGAAGAAGAAAGAATAAGTGCAACTATCCAGGAACTCAAGGAGAGGAAGAAGACAATGTCGATCACAAATCACGTCAAAGGAGCGCAGGACATGAAGAAACTATAGGAAAAACTCATAGCTCCACAGACATAGAAAAATGAGCACCAGGCTCAAATGGAATCACTCCAGGAGAGAGAAATAGAGGTCATTGCCTAGGAAGAGGAAGCCAAAATGTATATGGAACAAACCCAGGTAGAATGTGTGAGGATGGTCAGTGACGAGATTGCAATGAAGATATTGGACGCACTCAAGGCGAAGACCAAGCAGGCCCAAACGCAAGAAACAAAGATCATGGAGAAGTTTCAAGCGATCAAAAGGGATATCTACGAAGCACTTAGGGGTTAGGTGCCTTAGGATGAGCCACATGTCATTGTTGGGGGCATGTTGGAAGTAGGCCAAATCGGAAAGAAAGGATGTTTTTGGAAGAAAGACATCCACAAGGAAAGCGACAACTAGAAGGAAAATAAGCACGCATGCATGCATGGAAGACCTAACGATGTTAGGGTTAGGTTTTTTGTAATACATTTTAATGGATGATGAGACAGAAATGTATATATATAGATACCTAGGAGGTCTATAAAAAGAGAGAGAGAGGAGACAAAGCGAGACATATAGAGTCACATAGGTAGTATTTGTTCAGTCTAAAGAGACGATAGAAGGAAGGAGTCTTGTTTTCATAACTAGTTTGTAATACTCTATCATACGACCTAATTTTTGTAAGTTGTTGAGTTGTAAAGAGTAAGAAGGATAGATCTCAAGGGTTAGATCATAGATTGAGGAGCCTGGTGTGATCTAGTTTGCCTCATAATAGATCTCAACCTAGTTGTGAATGAGATATAAAGCATGCGGTGCTATAGTTTTGGAACTACCGTAATAGAAGATATTGAGAGCCAGATCTTTGTGGACGTAGACCAGGGGGGTGAACCATGGTAAAACCTTTGTTATATGATTGAATTTTTTTTTCTCTTTTTATTTTTTATGAGTGGATGTTAGAATGATGTATGAATTAACTAAGAAATTATATTACATGACATGCATGAATGAGAATGCCAGTATATTTCTTAATAATTAAATAGAACTCTCAGCACACACTTCTTATATCTCCATTCAATCTTGGACTGCAAACACTTGAGTATTGCAGACATCCATTAAGATTATCTCGGGTGAGACAATGCATTGCACCTTGTGTATTGCATTGCCTTCTGGTTTACCAGGAGGGCTAATAGTTTTAGACACTTTGTTGGGAACCCAATAGACCTAAACCTGGGTCGATTATGTTAAAGGTAGATCATAGGAAGTAAACCAACACCTGATCTTTGTTCACCTTTTCTTCCTATTTTCTCATCCATACTTTTTTATATATTATATCATTTTTCTCTTTCATGGAAGTATCAAACCTGCTTCTACAATCATGAGATATGTTTCCATAGTTATAATATTGTAACATTAAATGTTATGTGGGTCCACATAAACATTTCTTTCTTGAACATTTATTTTATAATCCCTACAATCTGCAACCTTGTGTCCAAAGTTAGTACAATAAAAATAATGACCATAAAATAAATTTACATACCTAGGAGTGAATGATCTTTTTTGTGGTGTAGTCCTTCTGAATTTCTACCTTGACTAATCATCATCATGATTGAAGCTTCTTTGTGGCTTGAACATGGATGGTATTCTTGAAGATGTATCTTTATTAGTTTTCTTAGATTCTGGTTGACCATTATTCCTTCCTTTGAGTACTTCTGCATAAATCTTGATCTTTTCTTCATTCTTCTTTTCTAAAAACCTAGAGTGCTTCTCTTCATTCTCTACTGCTGATGTAAATATTTTTGTCTCTTCAATGTTCTTTTTGATCTTGACAAATTTGAATCTTAGTGTGACAACATCTTCTTCAAGCTTCTCAATCTCTTCTTATTTCTTCATTATCTGAGACTTCATGACTTCTTCTATTCTCTTTTCTTCTTCAAGTTGGATTTTCAATGTAATTATTTCTTCTTTGAGTCTTCTCTCTTCTTGACCAAATTCTTCCTCAAGTTGGTTTAAGTCACTGGTTCTTTCCTTGAGATGATCTGTCAATTTATTTTCTCTCTTTTATGCTTCTTCCTTTTGTGTTGCTATGTTGAATTCTAAATGTTTCTTTTGATATTCTAGAGTTTCTACAATTCTTATGGCCTCTTCTAAATGAGATCTTAAATTGTTGATGACCTGCTGAGCTTCTTTGGAACCTTGAACACTTTCCTTTTTCTTCATAAATTATTTCTTTAGTGAATTCTTTTATTCTCTTTCTTGTTTTCTATATTCAATTGCACTGATCAATTGTTCTTTGTAATCAACTTATGCTTCTTCATACTCATCCTCTTCTAAATCTGTCTGACATGATAAGCACCCTTCTTCTTTTTATGTACCTACATATTCTTTGGAATTTTATGAATCTATGATGGGTGAAGAACATATACTATGTAACATATCTCAAAGTTCTTTGGTTGATGAACATTTACCAAAATTTTCTCTTACTAGATCAGGTAATCCTTCCCAGATGAAATCCATTGCTATTTTTGTATTCTTCTTCAATTCCTTCTTGGCTGCAGTCTTTTCCATATTTGAGCTATCATATCATGTAGAAACTGATTTCCAAACATCATATCCTTGTGCCTACAAAAATACTTTCATCCTTCCACTCCATATCTCATAGTTTAAACCATTCTCACCATTAAACCATGGTACTCCATTCTCATAATAATCCACAATCTCCTTCCATTGGTTAAATTATTTCTTAAAGGAACCTTCTCTGATAGAAAATGTTGGATTAATAGGGGGGATTGAATAAAAAATGTGCAATTATACCAATTATTAATCCTTTAAACCAAAATGTATATTATTTTACTTATTCAACCATGTTCATATGTTCATCATCAATATATTACTGTATCACAAGCATTAACATTCATTGGTGCATAATAAACAATAAAAGCCACATCCACATAATGCAAAGTACACCAATATTTACGTGGAAACCCAATGTGGGAGAAAACGACGAAATGATTTTCTTATATGTCAAGAATTACATTCAAGAACCAACTTCCAATTCTCCAGCTACAACTAGAAGGAGGCTCTGACCCCCTAGTTTCTCAGGCTAAAACCTGAGGGAAGCTCCAACTCCCCAATTCTCAGGCTACAACAAGGAGGATACAACCCCTATGTTCTCTAGTTACAACCGAAAGGTGACTACAACCACCTAACCTTGCCTTGTCCAACCACCCTGAAATATAAGTAGAATGATGGAACCATTGTCACACTGTTACTCTGATATATATTGTTGTCAACATGTACCAATCTATGCCACTGACTTGTAATCAACCTGGTCCATTGTCCTGTAACCAAACTATACCTCTTCCTTGCATGTACCAACAAAACTAAATACACCAACAACATGTACCAATAATCTCCTCAATATATCATATCTGATAACATAGATCACATACCCAAAATCACAACAATATCACTCAAACCATGTGCCAACAATGCACATCAACCATGTACATCAACACTATACAACGATAACCAAAAATATGCACCAATCATGTATCAACAAAAAACAAAACTAAGCCTTAACAAGATGTATGAAGATCACCATGTACTTCAAGTATGTATCTCATCCATGTACCCAATCATATACCTCTACCATATACCAATAATATACATCAATATAACCAACAAGATACCTCTAGCAATGCACCACACTATCCATAAATCAAATACCAGAAATCCTCACATCAACCATGTGCCACAACCTCACTGTTATACAATCTCTATCTGTACCAATAACTTCAATAAAATAACTCAACCAAAATCCATCAAACATGAACCAATACTAAACTTTAGTAGATCGGTCTCAGATCAACTCTACAACAAGCCCTAAACTTCCAAGAGGGAATCCAATAGATTTACAAGGAAAATCATCAACCAAATTCATAGATTCAACACTACACATATGAAAACCATACCTTTTTCTTCTTGTAGAATTTTTCTTATGTGGTTTTTCTACGACGATTTTGTTGTCGTGAACCTTCTACCACGATTTTCTGTCACACTTTTTCTATCGTGATTTTTCCGTTGTGATTTTTCTTCTGCACTTTTCCTGTCGCTATTTTTCTACCACAATTTTCCTACCATGATTTTTCTATCACACTTTTTATGTTGCACTTTTCTTGCCACAATTTTCCTGCTGCACTTTTCCTCTCGTGAGTTTTATGCCGCACTTTTTATGCTGTGATTTTTCTGCTGCACTTTTTCTATAGCACTTTTACTTTCGTGATTTTTCTACTACATATTTTCCTGCCGTGATTTTTCTACCACATTTTTTCTCTATCAATAATACCTTCCCAAATAACCTTTCACAAAATAGTTATTCAATGATATTCAATAGGTGCTAATGGGAGACCCTTTCTCTTTTATTTAGACTCTCCAAGTAGCTTCATCTAGAAGTATCAACTTTTTTCCACTTAACCACTTTGTCCACTTAGCCACTTTTTCTACTTAACCACTTTGTCCACTTAACTTAACCAATTTGTCCACTTAACTTAACCACTTTCCACAAATAGTAAGTTCTCCACTCCTAGTTGCAACAAACTTTATTTTTAATTAATTTGTTTAGAAACCACTTTGACTTATCCATAAATAGTAAACTCACCACTTCTTTTTGCAACCACTTTATTATTTAA
>JASDQU010011351.1:104063-141106 GCA_032191745.1 Picea mariana
ATCACACTTTTTATGTTGCACTTTTCTTGCCACAATTTTCCTGCTGCACTTTTCCTCTCGTGAGTTTTATGCCGCACTTTTTATGCTGTGATTTTTCTGCTGCACTTTTTCTATAGCACTTTTACTTTCGTGATTTTTCTACTACATATTTTCCTGCCGTGATTTTTCTACCACATTTTTTCTCTATCAATAATACCTTCCCAAATAACCTTTCACAAAATAGTTATTCAATGATATTCAATAGGTGCTAATGGGAGACCCTTTCTCTTTTATTTAGACTCTCCAAGTAGCTTCATCTAGAAGTATCAACTTTTTTCCACTTAACCACTTTGTCCACTTAGCCACTTTTTCTACTTAACCACTTTGTCCACTTAACTTAACCAATTTGTCCACTTAACTTAACCACTTTCCACAAATAGTAAGTTCTCCACTCCTAGTTGCAACAAACTTTATTTTTAATTAATTTGTTTAGAAACCACTTTGACTTATCCATAAATAGTAAACTCACCACTTCTTTTTGCAACCACTTTATTATTTAAATAATTTCTCTTTGCAACCACTTTGACTACTTTATTATTTAAATAATTTATCTTTACTCACAACTTCTTGTTGCGACTAAATTTTCATTAATTACTCAATTCATAACTTATTTTCCCTTAACTAACTTCTTGTTACAACCACTTTATTATTTCATTTATTTCTTGGTCAACCACTTTGACTATTCAATCTTCTCATCAAAACTACTTTACCATACCAAAATAAAAAATATACCCATGATTAACTCCTAGTCACCATCAATTTGAATAGTACACTTCTTCTAGTAGCTTCTAGAATAATTGACTTATTTGGCCTTCTAGGGGCTTCTAGATAACTCATGAGGGTTCTCCAACTTCATACGGCCATAACTCTCTAACCGTGAGGAGTTATGTGATGTTTCACATATCAGCAGAAAACACATGACATATAATATCCATATAAAATAGTATTACCTATAAATTCATTGATCTTCATTCCTTTATACCTCAAATAGACTCAGGTCCCTTACCCATGCCTTTTTTCTACCGAAATTCTCTACCAGACTTCTCCAAGATTTGACATCAATGACTAAGGGTTGACATAAATCTACAATATACTCTCCAAGGGTCGACATCAATGACAACCAACAATACAAACCAATTTTCCATCAACCTAAGTCAATTGTCTGATAGAGTATTCATCCTCATGATTACAATACATTAATAATTTCTCTTCTTGTTGAGGATGAAGAAATACAACAATGTGAATACTTCTCCCAAAGGTTGAAGGAAACTGTTAAAGAAGATAAGAATATATGAAAACAACGTGTTGATTGTTTCAAAGATGTACACTTGAAAGTTGATATTTGTGCATTAATACAAGAAGAATGTGACCTCAAATTGGAGAAATACGAGTGATGTCTCAAAGTTTCAATAGAGGAAGAGATCGCTAAAGAATATTTATGAGTAAAGACACTATGTGCTACCATATGAGAGAAATGTGACCAACCTTGGGTTTTGTCCAAGATAACGGAGTTGAATATAGATGGGGAATAATGGAATGACATGGAAGAATATACAAACCTTGAGGAAGTTCCCCTTCCAAACGATCAAGAAAATGATGAAGAATTTATTAGAGAAGGAACTCCATATGTTGAGCATGCCTTGGATGAAGAAGATTTTGTGTCTCAATGGACAGAACCAAAAGTATAATTTTACAAATAGGGTTACCAATTCCTTCAAGAGGAGAAATAATTACCTTGTGATTCTATTGAAGACAACAAAGACTTTATTGAAGAATGAAAACCTAAAGGGGTGAAGCATGAAGAAGATCACCAAATACAAGAATGTGAGTTGTCTTTTGAACATGATGGAGAAGAACACTTTGATGAAACACACCTTGTTGAATACTTGATCCACGAAGAGGCTCCTCATGAAGATGAAGTGTTGATATATTCTCCTTTGTTTGATCAAATTATCCAAGCTTCCATTCCTCCTGCACATGAAGAAGAGAATGTGGTGAGTTATAATCCTTTCCAAGATTTAGATATTTATTTATTCCATGGATTGGAAAGTGAAGAGGTGTTAGGGGAACCCTTGGATGCATTAGACCCTTCATGTTGTAATGATCTGATTAATAATATTGATGATTTTATACATGCTGGGAGAAATCAATAGGCTACAAATTGTTTCCTCTAGAACAACCATACGTGTTTGTTACCGATTTAGATGTTTGGTAACATGGATATGACATGATTACATATTTTTTGTAATCACCCAAGGATGACTTATTGCAACATTCTCATGATGATTTATGGTCATACCCTAGATGGCCTGATACACATTCTTTTGATCACTTTGACTTGTTCTACGAAGAATATTCTCAACCATTGTTGATTTCTAAATTTGATGATGGTAAGCACATGATTTCTCTAGAGTAGGAATTTTATGACGAGAGTTTCTATCCTTCCCCTTTTTCACCTTGCTATTTTGTTATAGATACAATTGGTAGTTTTTGTCATGATATTATCTTTCCTATAGGATGAAATTGTTTTCAACCTATGTTTTTTTACAAGGTTTTTTAGTTTCACACACAAGAAGAACAAGCCTTAGGTTGGGAGAAAATATTTTTCTCTAGGATTTTATTGATCCCTTACCCAACACTCTCTTTTCCCATAGACAAACTTAGAGTTTTCCTTAAGTTCCTTCTCATCCCTTGTTAATCTTTGAGTGTTGGCCTGGTATCTTATGATGCGGATATACCTTAGTTAGATTCTTTCATCCTTGTCCTAGGATGGATGGTGCAGGGTTGTTGTGATACTTCTTTGTATGATTTTGTCCCTCCCTCCCATCTCAATGACTTGGATTTTATGATTATTTATGCTATAATGTTTTCTCTAACTTATAATCTATTGATTCTTGATTTATCCTTATTTTGGTTCATGATGAATCATAAGGGTAGATATCCTCATACAATGTTGGGATGGTTTGATTGGTTATATGATTATACCTAGCATTTCAACTGACATAGATTAGTGTAGTTTAGGTAGGGCATTTACATCTTGCATCACATTTGTTTATATGTTCCATCATACATTCATGCTAGTATAGTTCACATATTGTTGTATATATTTCATTCTCATTTGTACATAACGAATACATGTTAGGAAATTTCACTTTATCATTGTATAATATTTCTTTTCCATTTAAAGTTTAGTAGAATTTTTTTTATTTTCAACATGAATTGGATTTATCACTAACTATAAAGTATCATATCCACCAACAAATACTTCTAAAGGGTCTTGTTGTTTGAAGTGGGTGTACTATTGCAGGTGTTGAACAACTAGAGATGTTGAGGTTCTCATGCACTCTATGGTGAGCACATGTCCCCGTGTTGGAGATAGATGTTACTCCCCCATGCCTAGGGGTAACTAGATGAGATCATGTCTCATGGCCTGCAATGGGATAACATGATCCTAGCCATGGTGATGACCATCATGTCCAAAAATGGAATCCTATCATCCCACATCATTTACCTTTAAAGCTAGAGGTCAACCAAGGCTCATCAAATCCAAGCAACCCGGTGTATGGGAGATGGTAAGCCAACATCACCATGAGGTATGTTAATGTTAGATTACCGAGAGGGGGTGTGAATCGGTAATAGAGAAATCTAATCCTTTTTAACCATAAAATGCTAGTCTTATATCAATGTAGCATTATCATCCAATATTTGCAGAGTAAATAAACTATGAACAAATGAACAAAAATACACATACACAGTACACTCGTGTTTTTAGGTGGAAACCCAAAGTGGGAGAAAACCACAGAATGATTGTTCTTATATGTCTTGAATAATTACATTCATTGGAAGCACCAACTTCCTTTGTTTTCTAGCTGCAACTGGAAGGAGGCTCCAACCCCCTAGTTTCTCAGGCTACAACCTAAGGGAATCTCCAACTCCCTAATTCTTTGGATACAATCAAAAGGAGGCTACAAACCCCTATGATATCCAACTACAACTAGAAGGTGGATACAACCACCTGTCCTTGCCTCGTCTAATCGCCCTGAAGTAGAAGTAGAATTATGGAACCACTGTCACACTATCAGTGTGAGATATACTGTTGTAAACCTGTACCAATCAAACTACACCAAACAAACTATACCAATAACTTGAACCATGCATCAACCATGAATCAATTTGTACCTCAATCTGTTATCAACCTATACCATAAATAAGTGCATCAACCATGCATCAACCTATACCTCAACTTGTACCATGAACAATTGCATCAACCATGCACCAAACTTGTACAATTAACATGTCACAACAACCTGTCCAAACAACCAATCACAACAACCTGTCTCATCAATCTCATCAACCAAATCATATCTACTCACCAAGATCAATCACCAATACAACTCTCAAAGATGTGCATCAACCAATCATAATACAACAACTCATAATCAACACCAAGATCAATATTTTCTTCTAATAAATACCAATACAAGTGTGCTACATCATCCATAAACCATGTGTCAACAATACTACTAAGAAGTGCCTCCAATCATGTACCAAGTATGTACCAATCATGTATCAACTACTCATCAACTATGACTCGTAAATATGTACCAACATCATCAACTATAGACCTCATGTATGTGAAAACTCATAAACTACTTGTCTCAACCATGTACCCAACATGTACCTCAACCAAAATCCCTCATCAATTGCATCATCCAAATCTGATTTGTAACTTTGTAATAGACCTAGTGTATATGATCACATACCTTCAAACCTTCCTTAACTTTAACAACAAGAGATTAGGATTTTCATCAAACTTTTCTTTAGTCTCACATGACTAGTTTTCTCAATGTTCTATCAATTTCAAGATCTGAATCATTCTAGAAAAAAAGTTATTACGAAAATGGTGAGATGACCTACAAATAACATACCTTATAAAGCATTATGAAAATAATTTATCCTCCCTTGAATTTCGGCCTTCTTTACTTCACCTTCTCTCTAAAATTTGTCTTAGATATCATTTAGTTACCTCATTCACTTGTAGATATTCAATATGCTCAAGTGTGATATAAAATGAGAGAGCCTTGCCTCTCCTCAAGGGGTTACCTTTAAACCATCTTAACCCACTTTCATTATTTTAGGGTTAACCAACTTCTAACCACTTGTCCAATTAGTAATTTATCCATTAAATTTATTATTTAAATAATTTATTTTGTATCCACTTTGACTTATAGTAAACTCATCACTTCACTTTACCTCAATGGGTTACCTTCTAACCATCTTAAACCACTTTCCTTATTTTAGGGCTAACCCACTTCTAACCGCCTGTCAACTTAGTGATTTCTCCATTAACTTTATTATTTAAATAATTTATTTTTTATTCACTTTGAATTATAGTACACTCATCACTTCACTTTATTATTTACCTTCTAAAAATCTCTTAAAAAACTTTGGCTACTTTGACCTTTTGGGGCTTCTAGATGACTCATGAGGGTTCTCCAACTTCACATGACCATAACTCTTTAACTGTGAGCAGTTATGTGATGTTCCACATACCACTGAAAATATATCAAAATGCATACCATTATACATGAAACAACCTTGGGTGCATTACGCAAACCTTTGTGCTACCCGAATTCGCCACCATACTTTCTTCAAGGTTTGAAATCAATCACTAAGGTTGACATCAGTCTACAAAATCACTCTCCAATGGTTGAAATCAATGAAAACCAACAATCCATACCAACTATCCATCAACCTAAGTCAATTGTCTGACAATCTCCCCCTTTGGCATTGATGGAAACACAAACATTGATGGAAACACTTAGTCACGATAACATTCATGATTATACTCCTCATCAATGTTTCTATCTCTCCTCCTTTGACATGAGTGGAAAAGGGTGTCTCCCTTTGGGGCTTCTCCCCCTCACGAAACTCTCCTTGGGGTTCCTCCCCTTGTCTAAATGCCTTTGATTACTGTCTCTCGCTTCATATGAATAATATCTCCCCCTTTGAAAAATGGTATCACTCTGAAGTCATATCACTCATTCTTTCCTTATGACAATCACTCCCCTTGGAAACATGAATTTATGCTCTCTCTCCAAGAATTTACCTTTGAGTATGATAAATCTCTCCCTCTTTGTCCTATTTATAGTGCTTCCTTGTGTACATCTAAGGCATATAAGATAAGAATTCAAAAGAATTCATTTTGGAGTAGAAATTACTCCTAGTCTCTAGTGAAGACACTCAAGGGATTTCCATGGAAGTGGTTTTGTAAAGATGTATACCACTTGTTCTTTTGTTCCCACATATTCAACTCTGATGTTCTTCTTTGTAACCTATTCCCGTAGAAAGTGATACTTTATTGGAATGTGCTTTGTCTTGGAGTGCATCACCGGGTTATTTGATACACTGATGGTGCTTGTATTATCACAATAGATTGGTATGGGATAATCATACTCAACCTATATATCTGTCAAATTTTGTTTCATCCATAGAACCTATGTACAACATGTTGTTGTTGCAATATACTCTACCTCAATTGTAGTTAAGGATATTGATGATTGTTTCTTTCTTAGCTAAGATATTAAATACTCACCCAAGTAGAACGTTGTTCCACTGGTGCTTCATCGGTCATCAATGAAACCTTCCTAATATGCATCTGTGTAAGAAATAAGTGATAGATCCTTTCCTTTTTGATACCATAATCCAAAATCTTTTGTTCCTTTGAGATATCTAAAAATCCTCTTCACTGCTAATACATGTGATTCCTTTGGTGCTTCCTGAAATTGTGCCACCTATCCAATTGTCTGCATTACATCTGGTCTGGATGCTTTCACATATAGTAAACTACCAATCATTGACTTGTATTGCCTCTGGTCTGTAGATTTTGAATCATTATCTTTTCTCAACTTGCAACTAGTTTGCATAGGAGTGGTAATTGGTTTGCAATATTCCATTCCTAACCTCTTTAGCATTTCTTTGATATACTTAGTTTGACAAATAAAAATTCCTTGGTTTATTTGACATATATGAAGACCCAAAAATAAGGATAGTTCTCCAAGTAATGACATTTCAAATTCATTCTTCATATTCTTTGCAAGTTTCTGGCTTAACCTGTCATTACTACTTCCAAAACAATATCATCAACATAAATTTAAATTAATAAAATATTACCTTGACTTACCTTCATGTAGAGGTTGTTGTCTGCGCTTCCTTTCCATAGTTTTTAGGGAGTTTTTTCATTGGTGTTTCTGAGCATTACTCTATTTTGAACATGAACTAATGTATGCACTACATGTTTCCAAACAATATCTCTCAATTTGGAATCCATTAGAATTGTTCGAGCCATTTCTTGTGTAATTATCATCCATTATGATAATGTTCCTTTGTCTCTGAACCACTCTTTCAACCAATATATGAATCCATGCTCTCATCCACTTCCATATATTTGACCAAAATTGCTAACTGTTCTTACAAATCCATCTCTGTCCATACTATCCAAGACTCTACTTGCACAATTGTCCATAATTATGACCCATTTATCACTATACTATCATGACGTCTTGATTAATCTATCGAACTTTACTTTTTCTAATTGACTTCTCTGAATCTATCTTCTCAAACTCTACAAGCTACTCGATGGATGGTTCTTTGGTCTATCACAGCTATCGCATAGACTCCCCCTATTTAATATTCATATTACTTGGGAGTCTCTGAGCCGGATGGCTCAAAACAATTCCTTCTCTGATGTGTATTCATTATCATCTTCATTGGTAGATACATTATTTCTCTGATCTCTGACTTCTTTCTTTCTGTCTATGGATTCATATTTCACTACAATTCGTGAAAGTACAATCACTGGGACCTATTCATTATTTACCTATACTTCCTTTCTTTCAGTTATTTTCCAAACCTTTATGTATCTTACATCTTTATTTTTCTCTGTAGAATTTTCTTCATCTCGTTTTATTGCCAATCTTGCGATCTCGGGTACCTGGTCTTTGTTCACCTGTTCTTCATGTTTTCTTATCCATACCTTCTTATATCTAATATCGATGTTCTCTTTCATGGAAGTATCGATCATGCTTCTAGAATCACTGGTTATGTGTTCATAGTTATGACATTTGTAACACTCCATGTTACGTGCGGACACATAGGCACTTCTTGCTTGAACATTTCTTTTATAATCCCTACAATCTGCAAACTTATGTCTAAAATTAGTACATTAAAAACAATGACCATAAAATAAATTTGCATACCTGGCAGTGAATGATCTTATTTGTGGTGTAGTCTTTCTGAATTTCTGCCTTGACTGATCATGATCATGATTGAAGATTCTTTGTGGCTTGAACACAGATGGTCTTCTTGAAGATGTATCTTCAATAGTTTTCTTAGATTATGGTTGACCATGATTTCTTTCATTCAATACTTATGCATAACTCTTTCTATTTTCTTCATTCTTCTTTTCTATCAACCTAGAGTGATTCTCTTAATTCTCTGTAACTAATGTGGATGTTTTTGTCTTTTCAACGCTCTTTTTGAGATTGACGATTTTATTTCTCAATGTGACAACTTATTCTTCAAGTTTCTCAACGTCTTCTTCTTTTTTTAATATATGAGACTTCATGACTTCTTATGTTCTCTTTGCTTGTTCAAGCTGGATTTTTAATGTGATTATTTCTTCTTCAAGTATTTTTTCTTCTTGACCAAACTCTAACTCAAGATGGTTTAGATCGTTAGTTCTTTCCTTAAAATGGTCTGTCAATATATTGTCTCTCATTTATGCTTCTTCCTTCTGTGCTGCTATGTTGGCTTCCAAACACTTCTTTTGATATTCAATATTTTCTTCGATCTTTCTGGCTTCGTCTATCTGAGTTCTTAACTTCTCTATGACCTGTTGGGCTTCTTAAAAAATGTGGACACTTTCCTCTTGTTTCATCAATTCTTTATTGAGTGACTTGTTTTCTTCTCTCAGTTCATCTAAAGAACTAATCAATTCTGCCTCATAATTGTCTTCTTTTTCAATTTGTTTGTTTATCTCATTTCCTTCATGGCATTCTATTTCAATATGTCCACGTTTTTCACAATAAAAGAAAAAAAGCATACCTATGGTGATTATGTACTCTTCATCTTCTAAATATGTTTGACACGGTAAACATAATTCTTCTTGATTTGTATCTGCATCTTCTTTGACATTTTCAAAATATGCGATGGGTGAAGAATATATGTCATGTAACTTATGCCAAAGTCCCTTTGATGATGAAAATTTACCAACCTTTTCTCTTACCAGATTAGGTAATCCTTCCCAGATGAAGTCCATTGCTATTTTGTTATTCTTCTTCAATTGCTTCTTGGTTGCAGTCTTTTCACTTTTTGAACTATCATATCCTGTAGCAACTGATAGCCAAATATAATGTCCCTATGCCTATACAAATAATTTCGTCCTTATTCTCCACCTCTCATACTTAAAACCATTTTGATCATTAAAAATTGGTAATCCATTCTCAGAATAATCCTTGACATCCTTCCAATGGTTAAATTGTTTCCTGAAGGAATCAACTCTGATACCAATTGTTGGATTACTGAGAAGGCAAGTAAATCACTAATAGAGAAATCTAATCCTTTTTAACCATATAATGCAAGTGTTATATCAATGTATCATTATCATCCAATATTTGCAGAGTAAATAAACAATGAAAAAATGAAAAATCATACACATACACAGTACACCAGTATTTTTACGTGGAAACCCAAAGCGAGAGAAAAACAAAGAATGATTTTTCTTATATGTCTTGAAGAATTACATTCATTGGAAGCACCAACTTCCTTTATTATCTAGTTGCAACTGGAAGGAGGGTCCAACCCCCTATTTTCTCAAGCTATAATATGAGGGAGGCTCCAACTCCCCAATTCTATGGATACAACCAGAATGAGGCTACAACCCCCTATGATCTCCGGTTACAAATGGAAGGTGGGTACAACCAAAAGTTGCCTACACCCAACTGTCCTTGCTGAGTCCAACGACCCTCAAGTAGAAGTAGAATTATGGAACCACTGTCACACTATCACTATCATATATACTGTTGTAAACATGTACCAATCAACCTGTACCAAACAAATTGTACTAATAACATGAACCATGCATCAACCTGTACCTCAACCTGTTATGAACTTGTGCCATAAATAAGTGAATCAACCATGCACCAACCTGTACCTCAACATGTACCATGAAAAAGTGCATCAACCATGCACAAAACCTGTACAAATAACATGTCACAACAACCTGTCCAAACAACCTATCACAACAACCTATCTCATCAATCTTATCAATCATATCAAATCTACTCACCAAGATCAATCACCAAGAAAACTCTCAAAGATGTGCATCAACCAAGAATAACAAAACAACTCATAATCATCACCAAGAACAATATGTGCTTCTAATAATATACCAATACAAGTATGCTACATCATCCATAAACCATGTGTCAATAATACTACTAACAAGTGCCTCCAACCATGTACCAAGAATGTACCAATCATGTATCAACTACTCATCAACTATGAATCATCAATATGTACCAACATTATCAACTATACACCTCATGTATGTGCCAACTCATAAACTAATTTTCTCAACCATGTACCCAACATGTACCTCAACCAAAATCCCTCATCAATTTCATCATCCAAATATTATTTGTAACTTTGTAATAGCCCTAGTTTATATGATCACATCCCTGCAAACCTTCCTTAAATTTAACAATAAGAGACTAGCATTTTCATCAAACTTTTATTTAGTCTCACAAGACAATTTTTCTCAATGGCCTATCAATTTCATGGTCTGAATCATTCTAGAAAAAAAATTATTACGAAAATGGTGAGATGACCTATAAACAACATACCTTAGAAAGCATCATCAAAATAATTTATTCTCCCTTGAATTTTGGCCTTCTTTACTTCATCTTCTCTTTGAAATTCAACTTACATATCCTTTGGTTACCTTAGTCACATGTAGATATTCAATATTATCAAGTGTGATATAAAATGAGAGACCCTTGCCTCTTATTTATACTTTAAATGAGCTTCCTCAAGGGGTTACCTTATAACCATCTTAACCCACTTTCCTTATTTTAGGGTTAACCAACTTCTAACCACTTGTCCAATTAGTAATTTATCCATTAAATTTATTATTTATGTATCCACTTTGACTTATAGTAAACTCATCACTTCACTTTACCTCAAGGGGTTACCTTCTAACCATCTTAAACCACTTTCCTTATTTTAGAGCTAACCCACTTCTAACCACTTGTCAACTTAGTAATTTATCCATTAAATTTACTATTTAAATAATTTCTTTTGTATTCACTTTGAATTATAGTACACTCATCACTTCACTTTATTATTTTCCTTCTAAAAATCTCTTAAATCACTTGGAATAATTTGACCTTTTGGGGCTTCTAGATGACTCATGAGGGTTCTCCAACTTCACATGGCCATAAATCTCTAACCCTGAGGAGTTATGTGACATTCCACATACCATTGGAAATGGCAAGACATGTAATATCCATATAGAATAGTATTACCTGCAAATATATCAAAATTCATACCATTATACATGAAACGACCTTGGGTGCATTACCCAAACCTTTGTGCTACTGGAATTTTCTACCATACTTTCTCCAAGGGTTGAAATCAATCACTAAGGGTTGACATCAATATACAATATCACTCTCCAATGGTTGAGATCAATAACAACCAACAATCCATACCAACTATACATCAACCTAACCCAACTATCTGACAGTCTCCCCCTTTGGAATTGATGGCAACACCGACATTGATGGAAACAATTAGTCATGATAACATTCATGCTTATACTCCTCATCAATTTTTCTATCTCTCCCCCTTTGACATCAATTAATAATGATATCTCCCTTTGGGGTTTCTCCCCCTGACTGAACTCTCCTTGGAGTTTCTCCCCTTGTCTACATGCCTTTGATTTTTCTTTGTGTTTATAAGCTTTTGATTACTCTCTCTCCCTTCATATGAATAATATATCCCCATTTGACAAAGGGTATCACTCTGAACTCATATCGCTCATTCTTCCCTCATGAAAATCACTCCCCTTGGAAACATGCCTTTGTTCTCTCTCTGAAAGAATTTACCTTTGCATCTGATAAATCTCTCCCCCTTTGTCCTATTTATGTTGCTTCCTCATGTACAACTAAGACATATAAGATAAGCATTCAAAAAAATTCATGCTGAAGTAGAAATTACTCCTAGTCTTTAGAAAATATACTCAACGGCTTCTCGTGGAAGTGGTTTTGTAAAGATGTATGCCACTTGTTCTTTTTCTCCCACATATTCAACTCTGATATTCTTCTCTACAACTTGTTCCCGTAGAAGGTGATACTTGATTGGAATTTGTTTCGTCTTGGAGTGCATCATCGAGTTCTTTCAGATATTGATGGCACTTGTATTATCAAAATATATTAGAATGGGCTCATTATAATCAACCTGTATATCTATCAAAGTTTGTTTCATCCATAGAAACTGTGTACAACATGCTGCTACTGCAATATACTATGCCTCAACTATAGATAAGGATATTGTTGATTGTTTCTTTCTTAGCCAAGATACTAAACACTCACCCAAGTAGAACATTGCTCCACTGGTGTTTCGTTGGTCATTAATGCAACCTTCCCAATCTGCATCTGTGTAGGCAATAAGTGATAGATCCTTTCCTTTTGGATACCATAATCCAAACTCTTTTGTTCCTTTTAGATATCTGAAAATCCTCTTCATTGCCAATACATGTGATTCCTTTGGTGCTGTTTGAAATCATGCCACCTGTTCAACTATCTGCATTACATCTGTTCTAGATGTTTTCACATTTAGTAAGCTATCAATCATTGACCTATATTTCCTCTGGTCTATAGACTTTGAATCATCATCTTTTCTCAACTTGCAACTTGTTTGCATAGGAGTGGTAACTGGTTTGCAATCTTCCATTATGAACCTCTTTAGCATTTCTCTAATATACTTAGTTTGAGAAATACAAATTCCTTGGTTTCTTTGACATATCTGAAAACCCAAAAAGAAGGATAGTTCTCCAAGTAATGACATTTCAAATTCATTTTGCATATCCTTTGCAAATTTCTAGCTTAACCTGTAATTAATACTTCCAAAACAATATCATCAATGTAAATTTCAATTAATAAAATATTACCTTGAGTTATCTTGATGTAGAGGTTGTTGTCTGCACTTCCTTTCCATAGTTCGTATGGAGTTTTTTCATTGTTGTTTCTAAGCATTACTCTATTTTGAATGTTAACTGATGTATCCACTACATGTGTCCAGAAAATATCTATCAATTTGGAATCCATTAGCATTGTTCGATTCATTTCCTGTGTAATTATCATCCATTATTATAATGCTAATTTCTCTCTCAACCACTCTCGGAACCAATAAATGAATCCATGCTCTCATCCACTGTCATATATCTATCCAAACCTGCTAAGTGTTCATACGAATCCATCTTTGTCCATACTGTCCAAGACTCTACTTGCGCAACTGTCCATAATTCTGACCCATTTATCACTATACTATCATGAAGTCTTGATTAATCTATCAAATTGTACTTTTTCTAATTGACTTCTCTGAATCCGTCTTCTCATACTCTGCAAGTTGCTCGACGGATGGTTCTTTGTTCTGTTACATCTATGGAATATACTCCCCCTGTCTAATATTCATATTACTTGGGAGTCTCTAAGCCAGATGGATCAGAACAATTCCTTCTCTGATGTATATTCATCGTCATCTTCATTGGTAGATTCATCATCATCTTCATTGGCAGATTCATTATCTCTCTAAGCTATGACTTCTTTCTTTTTGTCTATGGATTCATCCTTCACTACAACTCTTGAAAGTACAATCTCTTGAACTTGTTCGTTATTTACCTATACTTCCTTTCCTTCAGTTATTTTCCAAACCTCTCTGTATCTAACATATTTCTTTTTCTCTGTAGAATTTTCTTTATCTCCTGTTATTGTCAATCTTGTGATCTCAGGTACCTGGTATTTGTTTACCTATTCTTCCTATTTTCTTATACATACTTTCTTATATATGATATTGGTGTTCCCTTTCATGGAAGTATCGATCATGCTTCTACAATCACTGGCTATGTGTCCATATTTATGACATTTGTAACACTCAATGTTACGTGCGACCACATAGGACATTTTTACTTGAACATTTATTTTATAATCCCTGCAATCTATAACCTTATGTCCAAAATTAGTACAATAAAAACAATGACCATAAAATAAATTTTCATACCTAGGACTGAATGATATTCTTTGTGGTGTAGTTCTTATGAATTTATTCCTTGACTGATCACAATCATGATTGAAGCTTCTTTGTGGCTTGAACACAGATGGTCTTCTTGAAGATGTATCCTCAATAGTTTTCTTAGATTATGGTTGACCATGATTTCTTCCTTTCAGTACTTATGCATAACTCTTTATATTTTCTTCATTGTTATTTTCTATCAGCCTAGAGTGCTTCTCTTCATTGTATGTAACTAACGTGGATGTTTCTATCTCTTCAACGCTCTGTTTGAGATTGATGATTTTACTTCTCAATGTGACAATTTCTTCTTCAAGTTTCTGAACTTCTTATTCTTTATTTAATATATGAGACTTCATGACTTCTTTTTTTCTCTTCGCTTCTTCAATATAAATTTTTAATGTGATTATATCTTCTTCAAGTACTTTCTCTTCTTGGAAAAACTCTGACTCAAGCTAGTTTACATCGTTAGTTCTTTCCTTAAGATGATATGTCAATATATTGTCTCTCATTTATGGTTCTTCCTTTTGTGCTACTATGTTGGCTTCCAAACACTTCTTTTGGTATTCAATATTTTCTTTGATCTTTCTGGCTTTTTCTAGATGAGTTCTTAAGTTCTCTATGACCTATTGGGCTTCTTTAAAAATGTGAACACTTTTCTTTTGTTTCATAAATTCTTTATTGAGTGACTTGTTTTCTTCTCTTATTTCATCTAAAGCACTAATAAATTCTACCTAATAATTGTCTTATTTTTCAATTTGTTTGTTTGTCTCATTTCCTTTATGGCATTCTATTTCAATATGTCCACATTTTTCACAATTAAATCAAAACAACATACCTTTGGGGATTATGTACTCTTCATCTTCTGAATATGTTTGACATGGTGAACATAATTCTTCTTGATTTGTATGTGCATCTTCTTTGAAATTTTTTGAATCTGCGATGGGTGAAGAATATATTTCACGTAACTTATCCCAAAGTTCATTTGTTGATGAACATTTACCAACCTTTTCTCTTACCGAATTAGGTAATCCTTCCCAGATGAAATTCATTCCTATTTTTTCATTCTTCTTCAATTCCTTCTTGGCTAAAGTATTTTCCATTTTTGAACTATCATATCCTGTAACAACTGATAGCCAAATATAATTTCCATGTGCCTGTAAAAATACTTTTGTCCTTACTCTCCACATCAAATACTTAAAGCCAATCTAACCATTAAACATTGGTACTCCATTCTCAAAATAATCCATGATCTCCTTCCAATGGTTAAATTGTTTCCTGAAGGAACCGGCTCTGACACAAATTGTTGGATTACTGAGAGGGGGGGTGAATCAGTAATAGAGAAATCTAATCCTTTTTAACCATATAATGCAAGTGTTATATCAATGTAACATTATCATCCAATATTTGCAGAGTAAATAAACATTGAACAAATGAACAATCATACACATACAAAGTACACCAATATTTTTAGGTGGAAACCCAAAGCGAGAGAAAACCACATAATAATTTTTCTTATATGTCTTGAAGAATTACATTCATTGGAAGCACCAACTTCCATTTTTTTCCACCTACAACTGGAAGGAGGCTCCAACCCCATAGTTTCTCAGGAAACAACCTAAGGGAAGCTCCCCAATTCTATGGATACAACCAGAAGGAGGCTACAACCCCCTATGATCTCTGGCTACAACCGGAAGGTGGCTACAACCACCTATCCTTACCTCGTCCAACCACCCTGAAGTAGAAGTAGAATTATGGAACCATTGTCACACTATCACTATGAGATATATTGTTGTAAATCTGTAGCAATCAACCTGCACCAGACAACTTGTACCAATAACGTGAACCATGCATCAACCTGTACCTCAACCTGTTATCAACCTGTACCATAAATAAGTGCATCAACCATGCACCAATCTGTACCTCAACCTGTACCATGAACAAGTGCATCAACCATGCACCAAACCTATACAAATAAAATGTCAAAACAACCTGTTCAAAAAACCTATCACGACAACATGTCTCATAAATATTATCAACCAAATCAGATCTACTCACCAATATCAATCACCAAGAGAACTCTCAAAGATGTTCATCAACCAACCATAACACAACAATTCATAATCATCACCAAGATAAATATGTGCTTCTAATAATACACCAATAGAAGTATGCTACATCATCCATAAATCATGTGTCAACAATACTACTAACAAGTTACTGCAACCATGTACTAAGTATGTACCAATCATGTATCAAATACTCATCAACTATGAATCATCAATATGTTCCAAATACATCAACTATGCACCTCATGTATGTGCCAACTCATCAACTACTTGTCTCAACCATATACCCAACATGTACCTCAACTAAAATCCCTCATCAATTTCATCATCCCAATCTGATTTTTAACTCTATAATAGACCTGGTATATATGATCACATACCTACAAACCTTCCTTAACTTTAACAATAAGAGACTAGCATTTTCATCAAACTTTTATTTGGCTCACATGACTAGTTTTGGATTAGTCAATAACCCTAACTTGAAATAATCCTAACTATGTACCTATAATGAATAAAGATATGAAAATAGTACACAATGTTCTTCAGTGTGTTTTATACAATTCCTCCAGGTGTCACTACTTGGAACCTCTCAGAAAAGGAGTTATAGCAAACATGGCATACCTTGTTGAATTATGGCTTATTCTAGAGAGAGAAATTGTAGAGCATGCCCCACATGGAATATGTGTTGTATGTATCTAAATATTTCAAAATAAATACTACAGACTATACGCTAACCAAAACTTTTTTTCTTACTTAATTTGGATCTGTTATGAATAATTTATGACGTTTTTACCCGAAACACTTGTTTTAGACTAGTTTCGGGACTAGCCACAAACCTTATTTTCCACGGAGTGTAAATCCAAAAATGCAATGACAAACATGATGAAATTCCTACCAAATATACTTGGTTATGTTTTCTCAATGTCCTATCAGTTTCACGGTCTGAATCATTCTATAAAAAAAAATATTGCGGAAATGATGAGATGGCCTGTAAATAGCATACCTTATAAAGCATCATCAAAAGAATTTATCCTCCCTTGAATTTCGGCCTTCTTTACTTCATCTTCTCTCTAAAATTTGGCTTAGATATCCGTTGTTTACCTTTCTCACCTATAGATATTCAATATGCTCAAGTTTGATATAAAATTAGAGAGCCTTGCCTCTTATTTATACTTTCATGTAGCTTCCTCAAGGGGTTACCTTTTAACCATGTTAACCCACTTTCCTTATTTTAGGGTTAACTAACTTCTAACCACTTGTCCAATTAGTAATTTATCCATTAACTTTATTATTTAAATAATTTATTTTTTATCCACTTTGAATTATAGTACACTCATCACTTCACTTTACCTCAAGGGGTTACCTTCTAACCATCTTAAACCACTTTCCTTATTTTAGGGCTAACCCACTTCTAACCACTTGTCAACTTAGTAATTTCTCCATTAATGTTATTATTTAAATAATTTATTTTGTAGTCACTTTGAAATATAGTACACTCATCATTTCACTTTATTATTTACCTTCTAAAAATATCTTAAACCACTTTGAATACTTTGACGTTTTGGGGCTTCTAGATGACTCATGAGGGTTCTCCAACTTCACATGGCCATAACTCTCTAACCATGAAGAGTTATGTGACGTTCCACAGACCACCAAAAATGGCATGACATGTACTATCCATATAGAATAGTATTACCTACAAATATATCAAAACTCATACCATTATACATGAAACAACCTTGGGTTCATTACCCAAACCTTTGTGCTACCAGAATTCTCTACCAGACTTTATCCAAGGGTTGACATCAATCTACAATATCACTCTTGAGTGGTTGATATCAATGACAACCAACAATCCATACCAACTATCCATCAACCTAAGACAATTGTCTGACAGTTAATTCATATTTTATGCAAAGTGTTGAGCTTAATTTGTTGGGCATGTGGATGAGGATATTGTGTTGAAGTTTGATAATGGATGATTGGCTTGGGAAAATGTTTCAGTTTCCTTGTTTCACCTTGGTGGTAAGATTCTATGTACTAGTCTCGTGTTGTCACCACCTAGGGAGAATGGTTACTACTACGGGTTCACCACAAGGGTAACATTTTGTTCCCCGCCATACTTAACACTTTCTATCCCTGCACCTCTCATATTGTACTAAACTTTAGTAATGTTTAGTTTCCCATTCTCTCATAAGAAGAAGGGTATAAAGGCCCATATATTGATGAAGTTTTTATATGTATATGCTATTGCTAAATTATAAATCCCACCATAAAATCCTTAGGCCATACTGTTCTCTAACCCCTCTAATAATAATCACCCCTATCCAGATGTGAATGAATGCACCAAATTATAAAGGAATAATACCTATCAAAAACGAAGGAATGAAGCTTGAAAACTTTTAAAGGGGACTTGTAAATTATAAGTGAGTATAAAAAGGAAAATTAAGGGGTTCAAAATGCAGAAAGTACTGAGGAAAGGGTATCCCAAGAAAGAAAGAACTCCCTCTACAAAGTCTCTCACATAAATGGATTCAATGGCACTGTAATCCATGAAGTAATCCCCAAAACCATATCACTATCACACTTTCTCTTGAAGGGTTTATTTATTTCATGTTTCCCTCGAGACCTATCCCTCTACTTGGGTTCTTTATTTCCTATCTAGGTTGGCACAACTAATAGGGTTGGATGAAGGCCCTCCCATATTTAAACTTGTCAACTCACATGGGTCTTGGGATGGTTTGATGATTGAAGGAACAATGTTTCTTGGGAAATTTGGCTAACCTTTTCTTATAGTTTTATTTGTTTTGGATGGCGTTGAAATGGTTCTTTGAGGGACGTCCTGGGATTTTACCCAGGATTTTTTTCCTTTTACTTCAAGACCTTGGTGTTGGTGCATGATAGGATACTATGGTTTTGAGACTTTTAAAACAAAGGCACCGATATATTCTATAGCACTGGCATATTCAACCTTCTATAAGGGAAGGAGGTCTCACTCGAAGAACTATAACTACTGCAAAACACTTTAACTATTGCAAAATTGTGTTATTTCTGCAAGATTCAATCTTCTCCAAAAAGAGAGGATTGAAGAGGCTTCGACCAAAAACTTTGACTTTTCCTACGTCAAGTCTTTGTCTCTTATCTCTAGCCTCCCTCCAATATAATTTGAACTACCTGCTACCTAAAACTATCACACTGGTCCTTTTGGTCATTCTTTATAGCAAAACATTATGAGTTCAGCCTCCCGTTGAGTAAAATATAATAATTTTCTTTCGGTAAAAAAACAATCTTCTTTGTGCACTATTGTTCATCATTGTCATTTGAATTCATCCATAATCATATTTTCTTCCCACAAAAATCGATCCAGTGAAATTTTCTTTCCACATCAAACGTTAACAAATTCTTGTAGAAAAATGGATTGAGAGGGACCCTAAAATGGACCGTGACTTCCATAACCTACCTAAGACTAAAAATATACCATGGGTTTCTTCAGAGCATGATAAATGGAAGGATGTCCAATTTTTGTTTCCTCTCCACCTCCTCACTAGTGCGGTGAGCCAGTTCTCCACAACTTGCATCTTTTATCTACACTTGCTGATACTTAAAAAGATTTATTCCAAATGATTTCAATAGTAAAATTATACAGGTGTCAGCTGGTGACTGGCTACAACAAGACCTCAGAGAGATTCGTTGAATTCCCCTCGTAGATAATGGATTATGAATGGGTCATTCCTCCCATAAAGAGATGGTAAACACCTTATCCTTACATCTATAGTCCATATGGTTGGTTGGCTTCTTCCCTTTTGAGGATCCCGATCAGGGGGGTCATCATCTGTGAGATTCATCAACACCATACATTGTAGTTTTATAGGATAACTCTTGGAGGATAAATGTTCTTCAAGATGGAACTTGCCTTATAAAGGAAATTATCATTGAGTGGGGATAAAAGTGGAAGGATGGGAAAGGATTCATCACACATACGCAATCTTCAGAAGTCCCAGGTTTCATGTGGTGAGGCATGGATGGGAGATGGTTCCTAGCCTTGGGAAGGGGAAATAATGGTATGAAGGATACATATACATGGGACAATTGATACAATAATATGGTGTAAATTCGTCTACTAATGTGTCAAAATATCAACATATCCATCCCGTAGAGAAAATATATATCCTGGTATTGGAATGGGGTGAGTCATCATTGTTCTAATTGAATTTAGTTCATATGAGGGAATCTTTTCATCGGTGACAGAATAATAGAAAAATTCCTTCCTATAGGACAAGGAAATCTAAATTTCATGCGGGGTGGATGATGCACGATTCAGGTAGAGAGAATGACAGGACAACTATATATCGAGTACGTGAGGGTGGTAAGAGTGATAATATACTAGATGAGATAGGGAGGACATGGTCATAGAAATGCACATGGAAATGTAAGAGGATATAATGTAAATATGGGTATCATTAGCTATGAAAGGATGTAATGGAGACCTCCTCGACCACAAGTTAAATATTTGGGGTGGATGAGGTGGACCAGACAACTAGACTCGAGAACACGTAGCAAATTGACATATCTTTCTATTATTGATAGAAAATGAAATTGCAATACAATGGAAATCCTACTTAGGAAATCCACTCCTCACACCCAGGAAGGCTGAAAAACCTTCCTTATTGAGAAATTGTTTATGGATTTATATGTTATAAATTCACCCAACTGAGATAAGGGATACCATTGAGTTACGCGAACCTAACTACTCCAAAGTTGCGTACCTCCACAATAATAAATTGTCCAAGACAATGCATTTGTAATTTACCAGGATGATTCTGATACTTACTATTGTACAATAGAACCTTTTCTCCAGGAAAAAAATACTTATGCATGATATGTCAATCATGCCAATCCTTCTGACGTTCTTTTTCCATCATCTGATGAAATTCTACTAAGAATATGGCTTCATCCATCTACAACAATTATATAACTCTAGTTGTGATCGAGTCAACATTAGTCATCTGGGTATCTTGTGAACTAGATAAAATTGGTGAGATAAATTCAATGGCTACCATGGATTCTTGTCCATAAAATAACTGGAATGGGGTATACTTGTGTAATTTTTTTTTTGTGATCTGATAGGCCCAAATTACTGATGGAACTCTTTCATCCCAATCCTCACGGTTTCTGCAACATACCTTAGTTAAGCCTTTTGCTAGGTTTTTTTTGAATGCTTCCAGTGTCTAGTTAGCTTACGGATGGTACATACTTCTCTTATGTTGTTGAATAAGAAATTCACAGGTGAGAGTAGATATAGTTATATTTATAAAATGCACACTCTGATCACTAGTTAGACTTCGAGGGAAACCAAATTGAGTTATGATATTTTCAAAAATAAATATGGTTGTGGTATCAATAGAACAATATTGTACTAGTTTGTCTTCATCCCATCACATAAGATAATCTATTGTGGTTTTAATGTACCTTGCCTTAGAATTTCTAGCCGGTGGGTTTATGGTCCAAATCAAATCAACAACCCACTTTTCAAATACTTGTAGAGCCTAAACAAGGTGTAAAGGTAGTGCATCTCTCTGTGAGGGATTACCTACTCTTTGAAAAACATCACATGCTATGGAATATGCTATGGCATCCTTAAAAACTGTAGGCCACCATAATCCATCCTGTAATATATTTTGTGTAGTAGCCTTACCTCCAAGGTGTCCTCTCGCAACTCCACCGTGACATTCCCAAAGAATACCGAGTCTCTCAGGATATAATATGCATCTTATCAGAATAATATCCAAACCAATCTTATACGATTGCCCGACTATAACATTATAATATGATTCCCTAATGACTAAGTGTCTTTTCAAATTTGTGGAGCAGTCCTCTTGGTATTTACCAGTTGCGAGGAAGATTTCAATGTTAGATAAGTAGTCTAGGATAGCTTCTATGGGAAACAAATATGCATTAAGAAGTTGGTCATCAACATGTCCAGCACTTTCACCAGTTTCCAGCCTATATAGGTGATTGGGTCCCGCATTTAACATCCCAGGTTTGAAAATAACCTTAAATGAAAATTCTTGATGAAGAAGAAACCATCGACAGATTCTTCCCTCTAGGACACATTTGTTAACAAGATATTTTAAAGTCAAGTGATCAATGAAAAACTTAAAGCGACCACCTAACAAATAATCACAAATTTTTCTTAAAGAATATACCATAGCCAAACCTTCCCTTTTTTTCATGGTGAAGTTGCATTCAACCTAACATAATATGCGACTGGAAAAAAAGATAGAATGGTTGATCTTCCCTTTTCTGGGTTGTGCAATGATAGAACCTAGCACTATGTTGGAGGGATTGATATGCACATGGACCTCATGCTCCAATTGTGGAAAGTAAGAATGTGGGTTACACTCAAATTTTTCTTCAAGGTGTCAAACGCTTTATCAAAAACTGAATTCCAATGAAATCCTTCATATTTCTTAAGCAATTGCTCCAATGATGTTGTGATACTTGCACAACCCTTGATAAATCATTTGTAATATCTGATATGGCCCAGGGTAGATCAGAACTACTTGAAAGAGGTGGGAGGAGGCATATTGAGGATGACTGCATCTTTTGTAGGATCCACCAACACTCCATCCCTACAAACAATATGGCCTGGAAGATTCCTAAATGGTACACAAAATATGAACTTTTTCATATT
Source organism: Picea mariana (assembly GCA_032191745.1). Classification (NCBI taxonomy): domain Eukaryota; kingdom Viridiplantae; phylum Streptophyta; class Pinopsida; order Pinales; family Pinaceae; genus Picea; species Picea mariana. The sequence goes on from JASDQU010011351.1 coordinate 127,215, forward strand.
GATAGAAATCTGCAATTGGCCACATCGATCCAACATTAGCCACAAGAGGCCAATATGCTCTTTGAGTAGACTGTATGTAACAACCTTGGTTAGATAATTGCATAGGGTTTATTAAGTATAGTTAATTAAATAATTAACTGTCTTAATGTGTATTAGTTAAGTAATGATTAACTATTAATAATATTAATTAATTAATTAATTATTGTTTAATAAATGTCAATTAATTAATTAAATGATTACTTAACACATTCAAAGATTTGGGTAATAAATTAAATGGCTAAATAACTTTAAATTATTTATAATAAGACTTTACATATGCAGGGGGGGAATGAAGCATGGGGTGGAAGGATAAGGTAATAAAGGAATTAGATAAGGTAATAAAGGGGAAGATAAGGTAATTAATGGAGGATAGGGAGTCAGTGAATGGGGGGAGATATGATGGGGGAGGAGTCCTACGGGAAGGGATTATTATGAAAAATTGGGAGGAGAGGACGATATTTTTGGGTTGTTGGATATTCTTCTGGTTTTGGGGGGAGTTTGTTTTTTGGAGTTTTGGTGAACCATTGTAGGGGGGCACCAGGTTATTGGGAGTTTTGGGCTTGGGGGTCAGGATTCCTTATTGTATCCTATAGCTAGGGAGATGGACAGGCTGCTCCTAGTTGGCTGGGTGGTTAGTCGGTTTTGGGCAGGGTTTGGTCAAGAAGCAGGCTGGGGAAAGCAGTAGGGACGACAACCAGATAAGCGGGAATTTAGCATCAGGCAGAGGTATTTTTATTTCTAAATTTGCTAAGTTATGCGATGATTATGTAATTTATTTCATGCTATGGATAAATTTGATTTTTCTGCTAAATATTATATGCTTATATGATGATTAATGAATTACTTATGCATTGAAAGAAATTCATGTTTAATTGTATGAATTTTATTAGGCTTTGTTAATTTTCGGTCACTACACATGGTATTAGAGCTTCAGTTTGAAGCACTGGAGCCTTAAGGGCCTACCTACACACCTACCCAACTTAGGAATGGAACTGTACCCACCCAGAAATTTAAACAACCCTAAATAATATATATATATATATATATATATATATATTGAAAGTAGTCCAGCGGCCCTGAAAACCTTAATTAGATAAATCTGGTCCAAGCTCCAGCTCTGCCTAACCTGGAAGCCAAGCACATAATTTTTTAACACAAATATAAAAATAAATGACATACATATTGAAAATGTAAAGGAAGCAGAGGCCTTATAATTTCTAGTAGAGCTTTTGGATGCACTGTTATGATCCCAACAACACCAGTTTTGTTAAATTGTTCCATGAGTATGAATGAATTTGTGTACAAGAACAAGTTCATAGGACTGTTTGGCATTGAATACTAGAGTTTAAATTGTGCTTCCTGTATACCCAAACATAAGTTAATAGTTTTCAAAAAACAATTAATGGCATAATAAATTAACAACAATGAAGATAAAGACAACTCTCCCCATTAGTAGCATCAAGGAATCTTCAGAACAAAGAAACATACATAAGGTCAATCTAGTCATGAGTGTTCAAAATTCAAAGGCAATTGCATTCATCAAGTAGGACAACAGTCAAACCTGATGGGAGAGAGATATCCTAAATTAATTTTGCAAAGCCTTCGAGCTAAGGAGGTAATTGGGAGAGGGAGACACAATAAAATCAAAGACTTGTTTCAGGGATGCACATGACCTGGAGAATACCTTCTAGATATAAAGTGGAATGAAAAAGTAACAACTAATGGAATTAGGAACTGCAGGAGCAATAGAATGGAGTGCACCTAAGGGGACAATATAGGAGCAAGGGAGAAAATATCCGACTGAGGAAATTGAAAGAGGATAAGTAGGGTTACTTCAATCCTGCGATAGACACATGTTTGTTGGGATTATCATCCAAAATGACTTAAGTTGTTTGACAAAGTTTGGCCAACATACAAAAACATTGCAAAACAGACTGTAAAATATCCATCAGAAACTAAAATTTGGAAAGACACATAGAAAACAATGTTATGAATATGACATAAAATTCATGACGAGAATATTGAAAAAAAAAAAATCTGGCCAATAGACATAAAAACCTTTCAAAGTAGACTGTAAAATATCCATCAAAGATGAAAATTTGGAAAGATACATAGAATGTTAATGAGTTGACATCGAATCCAGGAAAGCGGGATATGCCTTGGCTATCTCAATGGCTGTAGCTTGTTTGCCACGCCTTTAAAACCCTAACCCGTCATTGCTCATCGGTAAAAAAAAAAAATTAGAGTGCAACAAGTTTTTTTTTTCAAATCACAGAGATTCATTCAACTTGGTTTTCATCACTTGAGCACAATGGGGGAGAACTACTACCATATAAACTATATTCAAAGAAACTAACCGCTTCTAAGAAAAATTTGGCTCAGAACAAGAAATTCCTTCAGCATGTAGAATCAGTACAGATTTTGATGGTATATTTATTGGTCATCCTTGCCACACAAATAACAACCTTTAAACACATCCAGACTGTACAGAGCACCGATCAGTCAAAAAAGAAGCATTATTGGAAAATAGCATATGATAAAATCTCAATCAGCTTATCAAATGAGCTATTACAATAGCTTCAAGATCCAAATATGCTCTACTTCACGCGTATATGTATAGTTGAACTAAACCAAACCCGAACATCATTAGGGTCTGGTAAGTTCACGTTAGCTCCATCCACATTCTAAAGGCTACACATCAACATCATATAGGTGAAAACATCCCATCTGCACTTTGTAAAATTTATCAAATGTTAAGCATAGCTTCCTTTCCATTCATTCTTGTGTTGTATCATAAAAACTACATTATAGTTAGCATAAAACAAACATCAATGCCCATCCCCATATAGAAAAAGTATACATTAACGTAGAAAAAGAGGAAATTAGAGATACAGATGCCTGGGGCATTGGAACGGACCCCATTTTTACCTTATATGAAAATGCCCGCAGAGGTATCCAAAGGTTTTCTATAGATGATAATGCCATTCTCGAAAGATGTGGAATTACGCCGACACTAGTTGAGTTTGCTGATACAAAAGGAAAAAAAAAAACAAAAAAAATAATAACACAAATAAATATATTGGATATAGGCCCAATTTCAAAACTGTAGCTAAGACCAAAAGTTAAGTTTCTGAGGGCACCCACGGGTTAAACGCACTACACATTTTCCAAGCAGTATTACAAGCCAATGACCAAGCACTAAGGCACATGGAAGATGAGCCCATAGACGGATTTTACATTGCCTGAGGGCCAACACCGAGGGCAAGCACCTACACCGACGCACAACACATGTGTGGAGTACCACAAGGTGAAGAGACCTTACACATAAAAAACATCAAGACTTTTTGTGAATAAAGATGGTAATAATTCTAAAAGAATGTGTGATGAGGAAAAACTTAAAATGTTCCATGAAAGAGCTAGGGCAAGAGCTGATTCCACATCTCAAGCCTGGCAAGACATACGAGCAAGATTCAAGGAGGAACTCCAGGTTATGAATAGTACTTTCCAGTCAAGTAGAGTTGAAATAAAAGAGTTACCAACATTTCAGGCAAGTGAATGCCAGTTTTGGAGTTACCCACATCTGAGAGTACCTGTGGAGAGGACAATAGGCTCAAATATTCCCATTTTCAAGGATTCAGAAGACAGGTTCGTCTGGTATAACCAAGCTAGAAATGATTCGACATATGAAGCAAGAAGCCATTGTAGAGGAGAGAATCTTGAAACCCCAATCTATGAAGAACCATTGGGAAAGAAGGTTCCTCTTGCTGAAATCAAGAGAAATGTCTTTCGTAAAAACCTGAAGGTAATCCTCAGGGAATGCCTAGATTTCTGTAGGGAGCCTTGCAAAGTACCAAGAAACTTGGATGGACTACTACAGAAATTGAAAGCAAAGAGTATGCATGATACACAATATGGATTTTTTCGTGACTCTAGCATTTGGAGAAGAAACAAAACGGAAGACAGTAAGAATTCTATAAATGTGAAGAACCAGTATTACAGAAGAGGTTCAGAGACTTCAGATACAGATGATGAAAGGGATGAACCTTTTGATTGTAATGATCCAAATAGTTGTCTATGTCACATTGGAGAGTATAAATTCAGCAATATGCAAAGGAAGAATCCGTAACAAGATTCTAAGTTCAACCAATGCCCGACGCAAGCACCCAAGCCCAAAACCATGAATCACGCTGAAGCAAGGAGTCCACGAGGGCCATTATTTTTCCTAGTGTGCCCTCTCTATATAACACACCATACAAATCTAGACCAAGCCTGAGTATTGAGCCAAAATACCAAGAGAGGAACTAGCAAGGGAAGAGCAGCCACAGTCAGGAAGAAAAAACAAACCAAGCCGCTTGAGGGAAAACACAGGGTGGACTAGTGAGAATTTAGGGTTTAGGTACTGAGAGTCGGGGTTGGGCATGTGGGCCTCATGCTAGAAGCCCAACCTTAAAGGCTGCAAACGAATGCCTCGTTTTTCATCAAGATATTAAGCGCATTAAACTCTCATCAAATTAAAAGTAAGATTTTTTTTATTTTTTTCGAATAATTATATTATTATTTTCTGGTAATATTATTTCAAGTTTTATTAATTTATTTAAAAGTATTAATAGTATTATGTAAATTTAAATTAAAGTAAAGAAATTAAAATAATCTCATATATATATATAAGATTAGTGATATATGAGTTTTAATTTAATAATATATGGTAAGATTAATATGATAATTAAATTAATTGACATATTTGTCGTAATGATTTATTGGTAAACTGGGTAATTAAATTAACTATATAAAGTATACTGTTAATAGTGAGTTGTTACCTATGTTATTAATCATACATATACCCATATGATTAATGAATGTAATAGTGTTATGTTCTAATTTATAAAGGTTAAAGATTCTTATGGAGTAGCAGGAGTTTGACGCATGGCGTGGCGATCAACTAGGGTATAATAGTAGGAATAATAGAAAGAACTACATAGGAGATTTGATGCACATTGACGAGTGCATATTAATGCTAGCATAACAAGCTAGGGGAGAGAGTCAATACTTTTCTTAGGCGAAGCTCATCGATCTTTGGTAGATTGTTTCGAAAAAATGGTGCTTTGTGTCGACGATGAAGGAAGACCAGTAGAGATCCATGGTGTACAAAGACGGGTGTCTCTACGCTTTATCTCAACTATGAAGGTTAAACAGTGCATGAGGCAAGGGTGTTGACTTTATGTCATTGAAACAATGAAGGAAAGGAAAGGACCCTCCCTAGATCAATACCCAGTATTGTCAAAATTTAAGGATGTTTTTCCAAACGAGTTACCAGGGTTACTTCCTGAGAGGGAGCTTGATTTCACTATTGAGCTAAAACATGGTGCATAACCAATTTCCAAAAACTCTGTATATGATGACGACACAAGAACTTTGTGATCTACAGATGTAGTTGAAAGAGCTACTCAACTAAGGACTAATAAGACCCAATGTCTCACCTTGGGGTTCACCAATAATTTGTGAAGAAAAAGGATGGTTCCTTACGACTGCGCATATATTACAGGGACTTGAACCATGCTACAGAGGAAAATAGATATCCAATGTCGTGAATAGATGACCTCTTCGATCAGATGAAAGGAGCAGCGGTATTCTCAAATATTGATTTGCGATCAGGGTATCCCCAGTTAAGGATTAAGGAAGCCGATATTCCTAAAACTGCCTTTCAAACCCGGTTTGGACATTAGGAGTTCATCATAGTACCTTTAGGATTGACCAATGCACCAGCAGTATTCATGAGCCTCATGAATGGAGTATTCCAGAAGTACTTAGACCATTTTGTACAAGTCTTTCTAGATGGAATCCTCATCTATTCCAAGAATGAAAGAGAACATGAGGAACACTTTCGAGTAGTGTTGTCCTGCCTTAGAGAGAAAAAATTGTATGTGAAGTTTTCGAAGTGTTCCTTCTTCCAAAAAGGGATCCACTATTTATGTCATATCATTTTCAGTGAAGGAATCTCTGTGGACCTAGAAAAGGTAAAGGCCATTATGGCATGGCTAGTGCCGAAAAATGATCACGAGGTAAGAAGCTTCATGGGGCTAACAGGTTATTATCGGAGATTTGTGGAAGGATTATCTAAAATAGAGAAACCCATCACCACTTTGCAGTGCAAAGGGGTCAGGCATGAATGGACAAAAGAATGTGATAGTGCATTCATCAATCTTAAGAGGTTACTAACTAGTGCGCCATTTCTACGAGTACCGGATATGGAAAAGGACTTCACGGTCTGCACGGATGCCTTGAAGAAAGGGTTGGTGGGGGGGGGGGTGCTAATGCAGGATGGAGGAGTGATAGATTATGTGTCAAGAAAGTTGAAGAAATGAAAAAAGATTTACGCTACTCATGATTTATAGTTGGCAACTGTAATGCTAGCTCTGAAACATTGGAGGCACTATCTTGTGGGGAGAAACTTTGAGCTCAAAACAGACCATCAAAGTTTAAAACATGTCTTCACTCAAAGGGATCTAAAAGCCAAGCAAAGGTGATGGAGTGAGTTTATGAGTGAGTACGATTTGGTATTTCATACATCAAGGGAAAGCAAAATGTGGTCGTAGATGCCTTGAGTAGGAGCCATGTGTCTTCTCCTTGGTACCCTTAAAATTCAATCTGAGGGAACATGTGTTAATGCAACTCCAAGGAGAAATTTGGTATTTAGAGGTTACTTCAAACCACCAGAGTGGGAAGCAATTAAATACAAATTATGAAGGATATAGTTTAGAAGCAGACAGACTATTGAGATATCGGGGAAGGATGTACATCCCTAAATATGGGGATATTTGAAGCATCATACTAAAGAAAGCCCATAGAGCACTTTATTGTGCGCATCTGGGTGTGAAGAAGATGTATGCAGACATGAGGAAGCTTTTCTTCTGGGTAGGCATGAAGTGCAATGTAGTCCATTTGGTCACCAAATTCCTAGAGTGTCAACAAGTGAAAGCCGACCACCATCACCTGACAGGCCTCCTACAACCACATGATGTTCCTATGTCCAAGTGGGAAGTCATTTCTATGAATTTTGTTGTGGGGTTTCCGCTCACATCTCATAGACACAATGCCATTCTTGTGATAGTTGATAAGTTAACAAAGAGTGCTCATTTTATTCTTGTTAGAGACACTTACAATGTCACTGATGTGGCACATTTGTTTGTAAGTGAGGGCATCCATTTGCACAGGATACCTAAGAATATCATTTCAGATTGGGACTCCAAATTCACTTCTAGGTTTTGGACAAGTTTGCAGTCAGCATTGGTGACTTAGTTGAACTTAAGAACAATTTATCATCCTTAAACAGATGGGAAGACTGAGAGAGTAAATCAAGTCATGGAAGACATTCTTAGGATGTATGTCATGGATAATCAAACCCATTGGGAGAAGTACCTACCTTTGGTAGAGTTCGCCTACAATAACAGTTTTCATAGCTCCATCAGAATGCCACCCTACGAAGCTCTGTATGGAAGGTCATGCCGAACGTCGTTGAGTTGGGATAGATTAGAAGACCGAGTAACAGTTGGGCAAGAATTGATTCAAGAGATGGGGGAATAGGTGATTCAGATTAGGCAGAGACTAAAGGAAGCATTGGATAGGTAGAAAAGTTATGCAGATGCACACAGGACTGATAAAAGTTCTGAAGTGGGAGACTAGGTTTTCATTCGTATTAGGCCTAGTAAGAAGTACCATACGGTTTAGAAAGGGGACAAAGTTGTCACCTCGATTTATAGGACTATTCAGAATCCAAGCGAAAATTGGACTCGTTTCCTATCATCTCGTACTGCCACCCCACTTCCATAAAACTCATAATGTTTTTCATGTATCTGTTTTACGTCATTATGTTGCTGATGAATCACATAAACTAAATTGGAAGGAATTGCAGGTAGCGGACGTGGGAACCATCATGGTAGAACCATTACGCACATTGGACCATAGAGTTTGACAGCTCAGGAACCATCTAGTAGACCAAGTTAAGGTCCAATGGGACAAGTATAGTCGAGGATCTGCTACTTGGGAAGACGTCGAGACACTACGATGAGACTATCCCTCACTTTTTTGACCACCTCAAGAATATGTTTCTCGAAGGTTGGGTGTATGTAACACCACCTTTTGACTTAGACAACCAGGGTTACCTGAGGCATATACACCTTTATTTTCTATTCACATTGAAACTATTAAATGATACACTTGAACTTTTAAGATGTATGAACCTTTATGAATGTTTAAATGTATTTGAATAATGATGGATATGATGTGATATATTGTGACAATGTAAATTTTATGAATGTTTAAATGTTATTGATGATGATGGATATAATGTGATCTACTATGTGAATGTAAATTTTATGAATGTTTAAATGTTATTGATGATGATGGATATGATGCGATATATTGTGTGAATGAGAATCCTATGAAGGTTTAAATGCTATTAGAATGATGTTGGATATGATGCAATCTATTTTGTAAATGATAATTTTAGGAATGGGTGTCGAAATTAAATTATGGGATATTATGAGATCTATTTCTAACTTGAAAACTTTGATGTTAAGTTGTTGGTACACGAATACCAAATTGAAATAATGGTTGTATGCAATTACATGATGATAATGCATAGAAATGTATGTGTTTGTGTTACAGACTAATCTGCAGGTTATGGGCTATGAAATAGCCAAGGGATAATAATGATGAAAGTGGATGACATGACCACAAGACGAGAAACAATATGGTATGAGTATTTTTATGTGAAATTATATTGGTATGGATGCATTTCTATGATATGTGGACTAGTGTAGGATTTCAGGAGATGAAACTTCCCAAAACCGAATAAACGATGACAAAACTCCCAGTAACATGGTGCCACTGTATATTCCATTGTAGGGTGTGGAACCTAATCCTCTTAGGAGGGGTGGTGGCATTTCCCATCGTGTATCCTCTGAAACCTGAACTCATCGGAAGACGGTGTTAGCTCACGCTCCCCTAGACGTGTGATGATGACTGTCAGTTGCCTGCTGGGGAAGCTTGGTCAAGATAGTGACACTTCCGCTTACGGGTTCTATTTGGAGTTAGGTCAATATAGTTGATGCTCCAATATAGTCTAGAAGATGAAGGATAGGAATGAATATGGAAGTAAGTTAGGGAGGAAGGATAAGTAGAAATAGTTGAGAAACTATGGAGATTTTTCTTATGGTGGAATTTATTGTTTTTCCCTTCTAAAAAGAAAATGTGTATATATGAATATTCATAATTACTTAACTAAACCAAGATATGTGTATGTTTATGGTGCTAATGCAGGATGGAGGAATGATAGCTTATGTGTCAAGAAAGTTGAAGAAACGCGAAAATATTTACGCTACTCATGATTTAGAGTTGACAGCTGTAATGCTAGCTCTGAAACATTGGAGGCACTATCTTGTGGGGAGAAACTTTGAGCTTAAAACGGACCATCAAATTTTAAAACATCTCTTCACTCAAAGGGATCTAAATGTCAGGCAAAGGTGATGGACTGAGTTTATGAGTGAGTACGATTTGGTATTTCATACATCAAGGGAAAGCAAAATGTTGGCGTAGATGCCCTGAGTAGGAGACCATGTGTCTTCTCCTTGGTACCCTTAAAATTCAATCTAAGGGACATGTGTTGACATAATTCCAAGGAGAAATTTGGTATTTAGAGGTTACTTCAAACCGCCAGAGTGGGAGGCAATTAAATCCAAAGTATGAAGGATATAGTTTGGAAGCAGACGGACTATTGAGATATAGGGGAAGGATGTACATCCCTGAAGATGGGGATATTCGAAGCATCATACTAAAGGAAGCCCATAGAGAACTTTATTTTGCACATCCAGGTGTGAAGAAGATGTATGCAGACATGAGGAAGCTTTTGTTCTGGGTAGGCATGAAGTGCGATGTAGTCCATTTCATCGCCAAATTCCTAGAGTGTCAACAAGTGAAAGCTGACCACCATCACTCGACATGCCTCCTACAACCACATGATGTTCCTATGTCCAAGTGGGAAGTCATTTCTATGAATTTTGTTGTGGGGTTGCCGCTCACATCTCATAGACACAATGCCATTCTTGTGATAGTTGATAAGTTAATAAAGAGTGCTCATTTTATTCCGGTTAGAGACACTTACGATGTCACTGATGTGGCACATGTGTTTGTAAGTGAGGTCATCTGTTTGCATGGGATACCTAGAAAGATCATTTCAGATAGGGACTCCAGATTCACTTCTAGGTTTTGGACAAGTTTGCAGTCAGCATTGGTGACTCAGTTGAACTTAAGAACAACTTATCATCCTTAAACAGATGGGCAGACTGAGAGAGTAAATCAAGTCATGGAAGACATGCTTAGGATGTATGTCATGGATAATCAAACCCATTGGGAGAAGTACCTACCTTTGGTAGAGTTAGCCTACAATAACAGTTTTCATAGCTCCATCAGAATGCCACCCTACGAAGCTCTGTATGGAAGGCCATGCCGAATGTCATTGAGTTGGGATAGATTAGAATACCGAGTAACAGTTGGGCCAGAATTGATTCAAGAGATGGAGGAATAGGTGATTCAGATTAGGTAGAGACTAAAGGAAGCATTGGATAGGAAAAAAAGTTATGCAGATGCACACAGGACCGATCAAAGTTATGAAGTGGGATACCAGGTTTTCATTCGTATAAGGCCTCATAAGAAGTACCATACGGTTCATAAAGGGGACAAAGTTGTCACCTCGATTTATAGGAGTATTCAGATTCCAAGCAAAAATTGGACCCGTTTCCTATCGTCTCGTACTGCCACCTCACTTCCATAAAACTCACAATGTTTTTCATGTATCTGTTCTATGTCATTATGTTGCTGATCAATCACATAAACTAAATTGGAAGGAATTGCAGGTAGCAGACATGGGAACCCTCACGGTAGAACCGTTACACACATTGGACCATAGAGTCTGACAGCTAAGGAACCGTCTAGTAGACCAAGTTAAGGTCCAATGGGACAAGTATAGTCCATGATCCGCTACTTGGGAAGACGTCGAGACACTATGATGAGACTATCCCTCACTTTTTTGACCACCTCAAGAATATGTTTCTCAAAGGTTGGGTGTATGTAACACCACCTTTTGACTTAGACAACCAGGGTTACCTGAGGCATAAACACCTTTATTTTCTATTCACAGTGAAACTATTAAATGATACACTTGAACTTTTAAGACGTATGAACCTTTATGAATGTTTAAATGTATTTGAATAATGATGGCTATGATGCGATATATTGTGAGAATGTAAATTTTATGAATGTTTAAATGTTATTGATGATGATGGATATAATGCGATCTACTATGTGAATGTAAATTTTATGAATGTTTAAATTTTATTGATAATGATGGATATGATGTGATATATTGTGTGAATGAGAATCCTATGAAGGTTTAAATTCTATTAGAATGATGTTGGATATGATGCAATCTATTTTGTAAATGATAATTTTAGGAATGGGTGTCGAAATTAAATTATGGGATATTATGAGATCTATTTCTAACTTGAAAACTTTGATGTTAAGTTGTTGGTACATAGATACCAAATTGAAATAATGGCTGTATGCAATTACATGATGATAATGCATAGAAATGTATGAGTTTGTGTTACAGACTAATCTGCAGGTTATGGGCTATGAAATAGCCAAGGGATAATAATGATGAAAGTGGATGACATGACCACTGGACGAGAAACAATATGGTACATAAATTACTATAAGGGTGATAGTTATTGATTATTAGTACATGCACAAGACTTGTATGTACTAGCTACACATGCATTTCTTGTACATGTACACTAGTATGTATGAGTTTTCTTGGCTTACTTACTAATAATGTCGGTTAATTGTTATGAATGTGTGAACTATGTTTCTTTCCCTTTGTATCATGAAATACCTTAACTTCGAGACAAAGCTTCTTGAAGGGTGGGTGTATGTAACAACCTTGGTTAGATAATTGCATAGGGTTTATTAAGTATAGTTAATTAAATAATTAATTGTTTTAATGTGTATTGGTTAAGTAATGATTAACTATTAATAATATTAATTAATTAATTAATTATTGTTTAATAAATGTCGATTAATTAATTAAATGATTACTTAACACATTCAAAGATTTGGGTGATAAATTAAATGGATGAATAACTTTAAATGATTCATAATACGACTTTATGTATGCAGCAGGGGAATGAAGCATGGGGTGGAAGGATAAGGTAATAAAGGAATTTGATAATGTAATAAAGGGGAGGATAAGGTAATTAATGGAGGATAGGGAGTCGGTGAATGGGGGGAGATATGGCGGGGGAGGAGTCCTACGGGAAGGGATTATTATGGAAAGTTGGGAGGAGAGGACGATATTTTTGGGTTGTTGGATATTTTTCTAGTTTTGAGGGGAGTTTGGTTTTTGGAGTTTTGGTGAACCATTGTAGGGGGGCACCAAATTGCTGGGAGTTTTGGGCTCGGGGGCCAAGATTCCTTACAGTATCCTGGAGCTAGGGAGCTGGATAGGCTACTCCTAGTTGGTTGGGTGGTTAGTCAGTTTTGGGCAGGGTTTAGTCAAGCAGCTAGTTGGGGAAAGCAGCAGGGAGGACAACCAAATAAGCAGGAATTTAACATCAGGCAGAGGTATTTTTATTTCTAAATTTGCCGAGTTATGCGATGATTATGTAATTTATTTCATGTTGTGGATAAATTTGATTTTTCTGCTGAATATTATATGCGTATATGATGATTAATGAATTCCTTATGCATTGAATAAATTCATGTTTAATTGTATGAATTTTATTAGGCTTTGTTAATTTTCATTCACTACACTGTATACCATCCAATAATCCAAGTATACCTCAAGAAATTTATGGATGAATTCATGGAATGTGGTAATCATAATCCAAGAGAACACTGTTGGGGCATTCTTGAGCCTAAATGGCATGATGTTGTAAGAAAATGACCCCCACTTTTTTTTTAAGGTAGTTTTTTTCATATCCTCTTTTGTAATCCTCACTTGGTGGTATCCATAAAATCCATTGGTAAAGGAATATTCTTCCCTGCACGCAACCTTATCCAAAACTTCGTCATTGAAAGGTGTCAGAAATGGGTCATGAACACATGTAGAGTTCAAGCTCTGATAGTCAACAAAAGCCCTAATATCCTTCATACCCTTTTTACTCTAAATAAAAATAGGGATGATCTAGTCATATTCATCCACTGGGAATATCAACCCAACAACAAGCATGTGATCAATCTCTTTCCTTAGGTTTTATTTGACTTTGGGGTTCAAACAGTATGGTCGGTGTTTAACAGGTTTTGCATTAGGCTTCAGGTCAATTCTCATTTCTCCTAGATCACCCTTAATTCCCTTCATCTCTAATAAACTGGTGGGGAATAGGTTGTCATACTCCCTCAAGATGGCCTAAATTTCAGTCATGGTATTTTTGTCCCAATAATCCCCTATAGAGGCTATCTTGGGATGCTCCATACTTCCTTTGCTAACCTTGTGCAACTTCACAGGGTTAGTGTAGGAGATACTAGCTTCGGGAAAAATGGTGTCCTAAATAGTCCTAGTGACTTTGTATTATTTAAAGGATAGATATATAAGGTCTTATAAATCTTTGGGATTATGAAGGGAAGTATAAAATTTACTATAGTAAATGGGTAGTGGAACATCAATTCAATTTGTTTTCTCAAAAGAGGGGTGAACTCTAGAATATAGCAAGTGTTTATGCATAGAGGAAATTACCGGGGGATAAACAAGTTTGAATTTATTTGTAAATAAATATATATATATATATATATATATATATATA
>JASDQU010011351.1:141124-160423 GCA_032191745.1 Picea mariana
ACACAGTGCACAACATTATAGAGGGGGATAAACAAGTTTGAATTTATTTGTAAATAAATATATATATGTTGCAATGCTATAGTGAGTTCAAGGGACTTACCTGTGAAAGAGAAATCCTAGAAAAATTTGTGTTGAAGGACATCCCAACAATGGTTTTTCCTTTGGGTTTCCTCTTGTATATACCAGTTTGTGGAGATGGATTCTAGTGAATGAGTAAACTAGTGTAGCCCCAAACCTCGGGGAAATTGCACAATTGTCGATATTTTAACACAGTGCACAACATTATCCTATGGATGAGAAGATCCATCAAATGTGTAGAGGCTAAGAATAAGAGTCTTCGGTTTCTTGTTGCAATTGTCTTGAATAATTTGGGAAGGAGGGATACATCGGTGTCGTAGGGAAATCTTGATATCCTCCCACCAAGGTAGGTTAATCTTGTGGGTGTCCCACCAACAAGTTGGGGAGGATCATAGGGTGATAGAAAGTGTTGAAATCCTCTTTTCCACCCCAAATTTTTCTTCCATTTCAAATAGAAAAGTATGTAAATCATAGATATCGTCATATAATGGATGTTCACATATTTCAATGCCAATCCACCTAGATGTTCTTATAGTGGCGCATCGTCTTGACAAATTTTTGTATCATCCCTGTGAGATGAACAAGGTTCGCTCACACAAGAATTATCCAAAATACTTGGAATATGACAAAGTAATCCATGTAGGAATAATGTATAAAATATGAATAGATAAGATGATAAGATGATTTACAATTGAGAATGAGGGCTCGTTTATATACCCATGCAAGGGTGCCCTTAAACCAATAGTCATGTCCTTTGAGACATGTCCTTTCATTATTAATAATTATTATTTATTAATGAATTATTATGTTATGAATATATATTTATATGTATATTTATGCTCATAACATTGCCTTTCCCTTAAAAATGCTTTGTCCTCAAAGCATACTTTATGGAAGACTTATCTCTTGTGCGAGCTTGTAATTATTGTCTCATGCTTCTTCATTATCGAGTTAGTAATCGTTGAGGACCTGAGATGATAGGATCTTATAAGTGCTGAGCAGAACTGTCGAATTGTAAAGGAGTTTGCCCATCCTAATTCGATCTTTTGTGGATTTGGGTTTTTATAGGGTTCTTGGAAAGAAATTGATACATTTCTACCCCCATGATCACTTCTATGTTGACCTGCACTTGTAGTGGAAGTAATATTCTTTGACATAGAGGTTATTTGCTTCTATTGATACATTGATTGGCTGAAGTATCGATTTTTGTGATTAGGATGTCGATATGGCATCCTCGCAACTTGATCTTTACTTCATATACTTGTATTGTTTCTTGATTAACTTTTGGAATTGAGTTTTCTTCATATCACTGACTTGTTTGTACCTCGACATTTGAAAACTTCTTTACATCAGCTAGATTTGCCTTCTTTTGAGTTGCAAGGTTGATTGGGTCTGTCATTTTTTCCTTATCGACTAATGATGTTTTACGATCTAGTTTTTCTTGTAAAGTCTTCTTATCATGCTTCAACTTTTTAATTTGTGTTAGTAAATATTGATTATTTCATCTTAATAGAAAAATTTATTCCTTGGGCTTCAACAATTAATGTTTGATGGTTGCTTATTTGTACAATTAATGAATGATAGTTGAATAACGGTTGAATAAGAGGTGGCAAATTTTTATACCATGACTAGTTGCCCGATTGACTCGTACTCCTTACTGTATTGATGCTTTATTACTGTGAAAAAAATTATATTTTATATTTGAAGGATCTCTTGCATGTTAGGTAGTAATAGTGGTGGCAGATCAACCCTAGATAGTCACGATAATTGAATAATCAGATGACCATGTGGTGGCTGATGAGTG
This sequence comes from Picea mariana, assembly GCA_032191745.1. Classification (NCBI taxonomy): domain Eukaryota; kingdom Viridiplantae; phylum Streptophyta; class Pinopsida; order Pinales; family Pinaceae; genus Picea; species Picea mariana. Next base: position 143,007 of record JASDQU010011351.1, read on the forward strand.
AATATGTGGCAGAGTACAAGAATTTCTCTTTGGGTCCCTTTTAACACTTGGAATATACTTGGGTCCCTTAAATCAAAATACTTGAAGCCTACCTGTCTTCCCCAAGAGAATGAATACTTCACCAATTGATTGAACCATTCATGGTAGGATTAATGTATTTTGCATGATTACCTTTATTCATAGTATGTGTTATTACCTTTATTCATAGTATACCGATGATCCAAGACATCGTGTTCCATGTTATCTTCTGAAGGTTCACTGTATCATGGTCCTAGGTATAGATATAAAGGTTCAACCACTTTCAAACCACCTTCTTCGAAGGTCATGGATTCCTTCTTCAAATTAGCTACACCATAATTGTTGTATGCCTAGTCAATTCTAGGTATGGAAGGATATGGGTCCTTTTCCCCATGTTCTTAATGAATTTGAAATATGCAACAGTATTAACTCCATCTAGGTCTACTTCCACATTTTTCATCCTCGATACTAGATGGATACAATACTAGTTCACCATGCAGAACTGGATTAGGGAATAAACCAACAAGGGTTTTCCCATAGCTTCCCACATTTCATTTGGTAGGATATTAACATCTGAGCCCAAATCTTGCATGGTATCGTCAATTTTGTAACCATCAATATGGGCATTTAGTATGAATTCACATCCTAATCTCTTATTTTATCTCTGTATTTGGTTTGCATATCTCTCGGTAAAATTAATAGTTATAGATCCCTCTATACTTCCCTCAACTCCTAGAGTTGTGCTAGAGGTGTTCCAGAACTTCTTGGTAAGGTGTGCATCGATCAAGATATTAGAAAAGAGTTGCAACCATAATTTATGAGTGATGTTCAAATCATATGATGGGCCCTTGGGTGAGATCATTTCTTCCGCAACTTGACAGGGAGGGGTAGAGATTGGATTCACAACTTCTGGTATCACAAAATTAGAAATCTAGTGGAACAATTCTATTGCATTCTGAAAAAAATATTTTTGTTTCATAGGATCATATGGGGGTTTACATAGTACCTTTTGAATATGATCTCGATGCATATATTCGACATCATCACTAGTATTTTTGCCATCCCTTATTATAACATGAATGTTGGACTTCCTTTCATCCATGACCAACGTGAGTTTTGAGTCTATCAAATTGGCTCCCCCTTGTCTTGTGTGATCTTCCCAATGTGTGATAAGGTCAGTTCATTCGTTGTTAGTATGGGTATTGTTTAAATAGTGTGCACACCAAGGTCACATTGAATGTGGGTAGTCTCTTGCAAGATGTCCCTGTTCATCATAGTTGTAGCAATGAATGGGTTCTCTACCACCATCGCTGCCTCCTCTAAAATTTTCTCCTCCTCTATGATCTCCTCCAAACCCTTGAGGGGATTCATCAATCCTAAATGTAGAGCAATATAGTCTCTTTGTAAGTGCATCTAAATCATGAATTTCTTGGTGGTATGGGTCATTGACCTGTAAAATTCACGGTACATCATATTTGGGATAGACGTATATTTCTGTAAAATGGTGCAGTGTCTTAGAGAATGTCCATGGTGTCTACAAATCTCACAATACTCATTGGGTTGACCCCCTTGCTAAGTCCGAAAGGCATAGTATTGAACAAGTGCATGGAATGGAACTACCATCACAACTTGTGCAAATCCACATGATGGTTTGACTAGTGGTGGAGACATAGGGTGGCTTAAATCCCCTCCACTCTGAAATATTGGACACTCTGTCACCATATAACATTTGTTGTAGCAGCCATTGCACCAAACCTGTGGTTGATTTACCTTTGGTAAATTTAACTTTTGAATTTTATCCATGACTGTTGAGATATGGCCCTGATGTTGCCCAATGTTATTATCCTTTCCAGGTCACATCATGTGTAAGCTCCTATGGTATCCTGCCATTGCTTGAATTTTCATGGCCTATTATAATGCTTCGCTCAAAGTGTCTAGTCTCTGTTGAGTTAAGGGAATTTGAGTCAAAGGAAAAATCCCTTGAATGAACTATTCACACTGGTAGCTCTCATGAATAGGGCTTGCTAGAGTTTTTATTGCATCTTTGAATCTTTGGTTGTACACCAAAGAAGAATACTTGTCTCGCTGCTTGATATTATGCAACTCAGAGATGGCCTACTATTAAAGTTGAGGGAGGTGAATCTATGCAATAAATATTTGTTTGACCCAAGCAAGTGTAAAGGTTCATCTCGGTGGATTCCCTTGAGGATTCCTAGGCTCGATGGACTTCATATACCATTTTAATTTTCTACCTCTCAATGTGGTCTAGAAATCTACTAAATTACTTGTGTCTAAGGTTCCATGTCATATCCATATGGATTCACACAAGAACTAGTGTTTTTCAACATCTTCATCCCCTTTACCCTAGAATTTCGGGTATCGATTGAGGGATTATCTATTTTTTGTTCCTATTGGAGAGATAAGGGATCCTATCAATATAAACCCTGATGGTTCTTATTGTACTAGAGCTGACTAACTTGCTCCACTTCCACTAATTCTATAATTCAAACATATTGTATTATAACTATTAGAAAAAATATAAATTATGGAAGGAATCAGTGTAGAATTTATGAAATTTAAAAAAGGTGTTGAGGGTGGTGGCGATCCAAGGCTAGTTCCTTCCCTTTTAGAATGGAACTATTTCATGGGGGGGGTCACGTAGTTGTGTGCCACTATAGCATTTTATTGACGAGACTCAACATATTCCGGTGTAACACAACTTGATTCTCCCACAACTCTTTCAAGGGTTATGAATGAGAATTGTTCTCCTAATTTAGCGTTGATCTTAACTCCCTCATATATCCTAACTCCTTAGTGTTTGATCTCTTCATAAATTCCATTTTTCTCTCTGAATATTTCCTTCAACCAACAACTAACCAATATTCCACATATATGTAACCCCCACAACTTCTTCTAGTTCTTTCCTATGTCTACTCTTGAGGTCAATCTCCTTCTATGATAGATCTTACATATTCATTAGATTTCTCATCTTCTTTCACCAATTTGTCTCAATCATTAAAACCCTTCTTAGTGCGTGTTCCTCTCTAACACATTTTTCACAACGAAAATGCCCCCCCATATTTCAAGAGCTCTCTAACTCATGAATCTTTCTCCTGAATCACCCACCTGTCATTCATAAGGGTTTTATGTTTCCATATCCTATGATGGGATAGGAAACATTCCTTCCTTTTCCAATAAAATATTCATCTATAGGGGAGTCTCTCTAAACATTCTTCCTCGGGGACCTTCATAAACCACCACTTCTTCTTTTGAACAAGACTTATGATTCTCCACAGTAAATTTGATGATGTATCCATATAGCGTAGTCTTCACCTGTAAATATACCGCATGACAAATCAAGTGATCCAATCGATGGAGGGAGGCTAGTTGTGCAATGTTTTTATGGAGCCTTAGTTTTACTCAATATTTAAACTCAAACACTTCCTGTAATCGATCGATCCACTGAAATACTTCCTTGGGAAACTAGATCCAAAATATTTCATATTGATCATTGGATAGTTTATAATAATAGATTGTGCCCCTCACGACCCTTAAATTGTTCTTTTGTAATTTAGTTTCTTGAAATATAAACGTGTCACACCTTTATTCCCACCACCTGTCAATGGACAACATGAAAATATGAATTTGCATCCTCTAAAAGCTCACTCAGAAATTAGGTGCTAGAAATGAAACCATTTGTTGGTGCATGATTGGATACCATGGTTCTCGGATTTTTCCAACAAAGTAACCGTTATAGTCTAGAGGGTTGGCATATTCAACCTTCCGCAAGGGAAGGATGTCTGAACCAAAGAGCTTCCAAGACTTATGTGACATGAATGAAGGTATAAGAGAATGTAGTGGCAGGAGAAACGTAACCAAACCATACTTAATATTGCAACACATAACCTCCCGAGTATTCCCAAGCATTAACTAAATAAGTAAAGAAACAAAGATAGCAGTCGCACAGATAAAGAGCTTAGAATTCACACACAATAAAACAAATTTTAGGCCCTGAATAACATTTCTCATATATTCATTACTCAGAGATCCAAAAAAATTATACAATAGTCGAAACTTATATCAGAATAAGTTATATAACTACAATTCATGATGAGTTTTTCCATAACCTTGGAGAACATAACTAAAGATCGCCCTGTTACTGATGCAATTATAGATATCACAATCAAGGTCCAGATAGATCATAATTATGCACTTTTACATCATCAACAACAACAATATAAAAAATAAAAATAACAACAACAAAAACAACCACAACGATCACATCCTTAACATCAACCTTGTCCTATTTCATAAGTCTTTGTCTTATAGATTTTTGTGGGGATTTTGATTAATCCTTTATAGTTTCTTGATTGCGCACCTTATTGGTTTCCATTAGAAGGTTCTATCACATTCTAATGTTCCTTCCAGCTGGTTGACAACTGCATTCCTCGTTGACGCTCTTCTCTATCTCTTTTTGCTACTTAGTTTCTCTACTAGTATTTTGTTTTGTTTTGCAACACACTCCAACTACCACAAAACTGCGTTATTTCTGCAAGGTCAAATATTCTCCAAAAATGGAGGTTCCAACACTTGGCACATGTGATGGAGAGTAGTGGGTCATCCAATGACTCACCATGTTCATAGATTAACTATCACATGCTTTGAACCTTGGATGATGGATAATTGGGCTTGGTTTGAGGATATTCAATCATGATGGAATGCAAGTGGAATGGAAGCCCTTAGGATGGGAAGAGTACCCTAGATCTTATTCATCAACTGGATCAGGGATGTTGCAGTATTAGACAACTAGATACCTTTTTAGAGACAAGAAAAAACTCCCTTTAGCCTTGACACAACACCTGGATCTTGGATTCTTCCCTTGTTTTGTTGATGATGTCATCTTTTAGGGTTTGATGGATCTAGGGTTTGGAGGATACCCAGGGTGATAATGATGGTTGTCATGAATTTGGGTGAGGAGAGACATTACTTTCCCCCAACTCAATCTGGATTGGTGCCACATGACCTTAATAGGTCTCCCACTTATCAAAGAGGGATTGACGTCTCACACATGTGGCATTTTTCATTATGTACTTTTCATTGTAGCATTTTGTAAGAGTAAATGAGGGATCAACCAAATGTTTTATGAACAAATGTTATGTTATGTGGAGAAATGTGCAATGCTAGACTCATATAAGGAGGCTAGTTCTATATTTTCATTGATCAAAATAATTCCTCACCATTATGGAGGAATACTTCTGAAATGTTTGGCCCTTTTGGGGTTTTTGGTCTTTCTCTCTCATGTGTTATGATTAAAGGAGGTCTCATGTGAATGTTTTTATGATTTTTGATGGATATTTATGTAATTAGGGTTAAATTTTCTTGGTTTCTTGAATGAAGTAAGTAATTGTATGTAATTCTATGGTATGTTGTTGATGTAAATGGTGACATTGCTATTTTGTTACAAGAATTATTGTTTTCATGATTGGTCGGAATTGCCACAGTTTGGTCAATAAAGTGTCGATGTTTCGGATCCAAATCAAGATCCATCTTCAGGACAATGAGCCTGGGTTTAGATAATGAGAAGATTTGGGTTTAAATACTAGAAGTGACGTCAAATCTAAGTGTCGGCTAGGTTGTTTAGGTAAAAATTCTTTTTTATTATTTATTTTGTGTGATTAAATTTAATTAGGGTTTTTTGTTATTGGTAAAAAATCCTTTTTATTATTTATTTAGTGAGATTGAATTTAATTAGGGTTTTTTTTTTAATTGTTTTGAATTATTTTAAATTATTATTAGATCATAGTTTATTAATTTTTGTTTTAATTAACTATAATCTAGGTGGTTAGTAGGTTTTATTATTAGGTATTTAAGTGGTTTATTCAATTATTTAAGGGTTTGCTTATTAATGTTTATTTAGGTTTTAATGTTTCTTTAAAAGGTTCTATTTTTTTAGCATGATTGAATTTAATTAGGGTTTTGTTTTATTTGTTTTGAACTTATTTTAAATTATTATTAGATCAAAGTTTATTAATTTTTGTTCTAATTAACTAGAGTCTAGGTAGTTAGGTTTTATTATTAGGTATTTAAGTGGTTTATTCAATTATTTAAGGGTTTGCTTATTAATGTTTATTTAGGTTTTAAAGTTTCTTTAAAAGGTTCTATTAAGGTTTAAAACTTTATAGGTGAAATATTCCTAGGCTTATTAATATTCTTAAAAGAGAAAGTTTATTTTAAAAAGTTTTAAAATCGAGAGTGATTAGGTGGGGTTTTAATGAATTAAACTTAAAGAATTTTGAGATACTTTTCTACAAGGATTATTACTGTTAATTGTGAATCAGAGGGAGCCAGTTTTCACTTAATTCTAACCCATTATCTTTTGTTTAAACTCTAAGAGAGGAAGATAACTTATTTTTCAACTTATAAAGTTTTATTTTTCTAAAATTGGTTAAATGTCCTTTCTAGGTTTAGAAGCCTAAATTCCTAAAGTTCTATCACTTTATGATTTTATCCCTACACAATTCATCTTTGATTTATTTGAAGCTACAAGAAAGGAAATAGACATCTAGGTCCTAAATGTGTTGGCACCCTGGATACCTTTTCTTCAAAGTCTAAAACCTAAGGCCCAAATGTGCTTGCACCTTAGGTTTTGACTTCATCTCTTTGGTTTAAAACAAATTAAACTTCAATCTTATATTCATTTGAGACTCCATAGCCCTCTAATGGTAAGGGAACTAATCTAGAAGCAATTTTGTGGTTAAATTAGTTGATAAAATCGTTGTTCTAAATTTCTCAAGTGTTCTACTAACCCTTACTTACAAGTGGATTAAATTATTCACAAATCACCTCTAACAATTGAATAATATTCTATTTTTTGAAATATTACTTCTTATGGTCAATTGAGGTGTTTCTGAGCAATAATTATTGTTGTTTCTGCAAATCCTTTATTGTTGTTGTAAAGTTTTTTATTTTTGTAATTTGAAACAACTATAGAAATATAACTTGTGTATTGTCTAGAGAGGTCATTGTTTCATACTTTATCTCGGTAAATTATATGTATTCCAAAGTGTTCTTGTTCCGAGAAAGTACAACAAAGTATCTTACAACTTCTCTTTCCTTCGAATACCTATACCAATTGATCGATGATCAAGATAGGGGGTGGTAGGCTTGGATACTAAAATTGATATTTGATCCCTTGATGTCACCATGGAATCCTCCCTTGTGGCGGACCTCCTCCATCATTAAAATGAATGAATATCCTACTTAGGGGATAGAGATAGTTTCTTCCATTGTTATGCAAGATTTGGGGATCTTGTGGTGGATATTTGTACAATTACAAATCGTACTATAAAAGGGACCATAAAACTTGAGGGTGAGTTTTTGGAAATGTTCATCTTTGAGTGCACTTTTCTTATAAGGTTTCAAAAGAAGAAACACCTAGTCCCCTTCAGAAAATTAACATTCTGAATGACATTGATCTTCTTGTTGATTCATGTGATTTTGTGTTATGGCCAAATTTGTGTTGAGGGTACATAGAATGAACACACTAACTATAAGAGTGTTTCTGACCCCTTGAACCTTGGAAACACTTGGAATGCATGAGAGAATTGGTGCTCTTTTTTTTCCCATAAACAACTTCAAAGGGAGTCATGCAAGTGGTAGTATGGTAAGATGTGTTATACCACCATTTATCTAGGGGTAACCATTGATCCGACTAAGTTTGTCGATCAGATGCAAAACAATGCAAATATGTTTCCAATCACTTTTTGATAACTTAAGTTTTTTCATCTGTATGGGGATGATAGGTGGTATTGATATGTAATTGGGTTCCTTGGATCCTAAAACATTCTTGCCAAAAATTATGAGTGAAAGTTGGATCACGATCAGAGAAAATAAAATGAGGCATGCCATGGAGTTTGAAGATGTCGTCCATAGAAATTTGAGCCACTTTGGATGTCGTGGATGAGTGTCGAATATAACATAAATGAGCATATTTGGAAAGAACATCTACTACAACCATGATGACTTACTTAATTCCTGATTTAGGTAATCCAACATTGAAGTCCATAGAAAATATGTCCAAATAGTAGGTGGAATCGAGAGAGGTTGGAGTGTTCCTAGAGATTTGAATATTTCTCCATTATTGCATTGACAGGTATCACATTTAGCCACAAATATGTGGATTTCCTATTTCACACATTCCTAGACATGTTCATAGGTTTTGGTAAACCATGAATGCCCATCTGTGGGTGAAGCATGAAGCTCAAATAGCACAGTAGATTTAAGGTTTGATTGTTTTCTTAAATACATATGACCTTCATAGAGAGTCTATTCATTGTTACAAGAGTATCCTGGAAAAAATTGAGAATCCTAATGCAATTATTGGATCAGGATAGAAAGTTTGGCATCTTGGAACCATTCCTATTGAATTTCTTGAAGCCAATTTGTGACAATGAAAGAGAGAAAAAAGAGGGACCCTTCTTCTTCATATTTTCTTGAAAGATAATCAACAACCACATTTTATTTACCCTTCTTATAAATGATCTCATAATGATATCCAAACATCTTGGTCACCCATTTTTGTTTCTATGGGGATGAAATTATTTTTTCTAGAAAATACTTGAGGCTATGATGATCAATTTTAATTTGGAAGCATTCCCCAATATATAAGGATGCTAGAGATCCATTGCATGATCAATGGTCAACATTTCATTTTCATAGGTTTATTGGACCAAATGGTGCTGCATAATTGTTTTCCTAGTGAAAGACAAAGGTATGCCATGTTGCATGAGGACTACCCATAATCCTTTCTCTAAAGCATCACATTACAAAACAAAATTCTTGGTGAAGTTTGGTAGTGTCAGGAAAAGAGTTGTGCACATAGCCTCTTTCAAGGATTGGAAGGATTGATTGGTTGTTGGAGTCCAAATGAAATAATTAATTCTAAGGAGCGTAGTCAGAGGAGATGCAATTTTTCCATAAGTCTGAAAAACCTTGCGACAATATCATGGTAAACCTAGGAAACCACAAAATATTTTAAGCATTTTAGGGCAAGGCAAATCCTTCATATATTCAATTTTTTGAGGATCCAATGATACACCATCCTTGACTACAATATGACCTAAGTATTCAAGTTCAAAGGCTCAAAAGGAAAATTTATATTGTTTGAGAAAATATTTGTGCCTAGATAGTATATGTAGAACTTGATCCACATGGGAGAGATGGGATTTCCAAGTTTTACTATAGATGAGAATATCATCAAAGAAAACTAAGACAAATTGATGGAGGAAGAGATGGAATACATTATTCATGATACTTTTAAAAGTGGATTGGGAATTACATAGGCCAAAGGGAACAACCAAGAACACATAGTGATCCTCATGAGTTCTAAATGCAGTCTTAGGAATGTCTTCCTCTTTCATATGTATCTGGTTGTAGTCAAAATGGAGATCAAGTTTTCTAAAGTATTTGGAACCATTCAATCCATCCAAAAGATCATCAATTACATGAATGGGAATTTTTTCTTTGATCGTGAGTTTATTAAGGGCGTCAAAATAAAGACACATGCACCAAGTGTCTTGTTTGTTGAGTACCACAACTATAGGGGAATAATAGGGGTTGTTACTAGAATAGATAACACCTAATTCTAGAAATTCTTGAACACTTTTGTAAATTTCATTTTGTTGGGAAAAGGGATGACGATAAAGAATAACATTGGGAGGAATACTTCTTGGTACTAGAGGAATGGAATGAGCATGGATGTCGTGGGAAGGGGGAAATCCATAGCGTGTGTTGAAAACATCCTGGTGCTAGGAGAGTATATAATTGATATTGGGATGCACAAAGTTTGTGTCAATTTTTTGAATGGAATGGAGTTGGGAAATAATGCCAGAATGACCTTTTTTTAGTAGATTTTCCATGAGGTGGGACCTGATAATATCAGGGGAGCCTATTGTGATAGCTTGAAACTTATACTACTATCTCTCCTATTCTCAAATTTCATGGTTAAGTCCTTAAAATCCATGGTGATGGGGTCGAGAGTTTGTAACCATTCAACAACAAGTACAATGTCAAAATTTTCCATGTCAATCAAATACATATGATATTTCAAGTGGTACTAACCAATTTGCAGGCATACATTTTCACAACATCCCCCACATTTAATGGAATTGCGATTACAAATGATGGTTTGGAATCTTTTTATTGCACGAATATAGCAATTGATTTCTTGGGAAATCCGGTGATGAATAAAATTATGGTTCCTTCCATTATCAACTAGGATGGAAAATTTATTATGCTTAATGTAGTCAGTTAACTTGAAGGTTTTGGGAGAAGAGAATCCATTGAGGGAATTCAACGAAATTAGCAGTTAAACTTCTAAAGGATCATAGGGAAAACATGGATCATTTTCTTGGGGTAGTTGTTCAAGAGGAGAAACATCAACATCCTCGTCAGAAACATACTCATAAATGGCCATACAAATATTTTTTATTTACACTTGTTCCCCGGAGAGTACTTATCATCACAATTATAAAAAAGACCCTTGAGTTGGCATTCATCCATTTCCATGAAAGTTAATTTCTAGATCCTGAGAGGAGTGGCTTGAGGGAAGGATTGGTGGGTCTATGGAGAGGAATAAAATATGGTTTTATGTTTTGGGAAGAGACAACCTATTGTGATTACTTGGTTCATTTAGTAGCTTCAAAACAATGTTGGGGGTGAGACATTAGGACATTGAATTAGATTTGATCCTTTAGGCCACTAATAAATAATTCCATTAAGAAGGAATATGACATGCCCTCCATTATTAAAGAAACATAATCAAAGGTGGATATCAAGTATTCCACTATGTAATACTGTTTCAACTTCATCAAATGACCAAAATGGTGTGTTTTAGTGTCAAATCATTCTTAAATATCAACCAAAAACAATGTCCAAGAAAAATACCCTTGGCATGAATCTTTACACCATTTCCACCATTGTTAGCATTCATGATCCAGATAGAGGAAAACATAATGAAGTTTGGCCAAATTATTAATGATTCCATGAAAGGAGAAATAATGTTCCATTTGAGTGACCCATCCCGTCGGATCTGAGCCATCAAATTTGTTCAGCTCAACTCTAGGAAGGAACTGTTCGCAATGAGAGTGATTGGAATGAAAGGATCTGTAAGGGTGTGATTCAACATATTAATGGTGGGAAGGTTTTTCATCCAAGGTAGAGCCCTGGAATTGACTCATGAATTGGTTCACCTTGGCAGAGAAGGAGTCTATGGATTATTTCACAGCTCATAGATCAGATTTGAGGGTATAAGTATCATATTTTAGGGTAGCACAATCATATTTGAGGGGAGAAATATTGAAATTAAAGTCTTGGATGTTATGCATTTTCTGTTCATTTTCAAAGAGCAAGGTGTTTATTTCTTGGTTGAGGGTGAGAGCCCTTTCGAGAGAAGAAAAAATTGGGTAGGTGGGTCAACGCAAAAAAAAAAGGGGGTTATGAGTGAGGGGTACCATAGTGGGTGCATAAAAGAGAGTAATTTGATGGGATATGAGTCAAATAAGGGTGTCCATAAGGTTGGGTGGGTCTACTAAAGAAAAAAGGATTATAAGTGATAGGTTCCACGGTGGTTAGGGAAAATTGAGGAAGACAATGGGATAGTTCTCGAATAAGGGTGTTAGTTGGAAAATTAGAATTTTTCTTTTTAATCCTATGGAGTTATACTCTGGAATGAAGAACATTGCAGTGACAAGATACCCAAATTGTTAACAAAGAAAATTATGTAGAAATTTTGTAACCTAGATGTAGGCAGTAGGGTTGCATGAGAAAAGTGCCTCTCTATTGCTAGTATGTTTTATTCCTTTCCCAAGGGTTAGGGTTTCTAGGGTTCCTATAGTAAAGGGTTTTCCCCATGCTATATCTCTCTGATAGACGTTCAAGGTAGAGAAATAGTACATGACCAAATATCTTAGGGAACCAACTAAGGAGGATTGACCATACCTTTAGTCGTTCTACGTGATTATCAAGGTACTAGAGAGTATTCTTCCTTATTGATATTCTCGGTGTAACTATAGTATTTAGGCACCTGATATGATAATATAAATCTTGTTTCAGGAGACCTAGGTGACTCCCTATATACATGAAGGTATATGGGAGTAATGGTTGTGTACACGTATTTTATGATACAATAATACTTAAATGGGTACTGACACGAGTTACAAAGTTTTCCAACCAGGTGAAACATTTTTTTAGTAACCAATGAAAGCGTATGTGTTTTGTACATGTAGCCTACCCAAGCCAAATTTTACCTATCGAACAAAAGATTTTTTTTCTTTAAAGACATCAAAAGTACATGTCTCTACTTAGTAAAAAATAGTCCAAAACTTTATGCAGAGGAATTTTTTTTGATACCACTTGTAAGGTACTATATGTGTTATATAAAGACTAAACATAAATATTACAACAAATACTAGTAGAACATCATAATATAGAGAACAATAACACCAAAAATGATACCTTTATTGATAGAATTCCAAATTAACATTCTAATTCAAGGGGGAAACCTCCAACAAAGTAGATATCGTTTAAAATAATTCTCAAGACAAGACTTTTCCATGAATTCTACTCATATCTATCCTAATTCTATCTTCTAAAGAACATTCTAAAAGAAGATATTTCTAGAAGAAAAAGTTTTTATTAAGTCTTCTTAAATTAGACTTGTTGACATTATTATATAGGCCTTATTTACTAATTTCAGCCTTTACTACGTAGAAAACATATTATTCTACTTACGCAAGAGGTTAGGGAGGTTAGGCCCCTAACACTCGGTGAAGGGTCAATCGACATTTCCTCTATCATAGTATTCTCATCAAGAGGAAGCTGGAGGAATGGTTAATCAATCATTCATCGAGAATATTATTCCTTTCGATGGGAATCCCAGGGAAGTGTTGGTTGACCCTTCCTTGAGCATAGTATTTATTTTGAGGGGAATCCCAAGAGAGGGTTAGTTTAGTCTTCCTTTAGATTATATTTCACATTGAGTGGAACCCAGAGAATGGTAATGTAACCCTTCCATGAACACAATATTCATAGTAATGGGAATCCTTGAGATGGGAGGGTCGACCCTTTCTTGAGAATAGGATTCTCAAATAGGAGGATATGAGGAAAGAAACAACCGACCATTCCTCCAGATTAGATTTCTCATCAAGGGGAGTACAATCCTTCTTTAGAAATAGTATTTATGTTGAGGGGAATATAAAAGAAGAGTTGACCAACACTTCCTCCATGTTAAATTTCTCAATGAGGGAACCTAGTGAAGTGTCATTCAACCATTCGTCCAACTAAGTATTCTCATAGAGGTGGGGAATCAAGAAAGATTAGTTGATCCTTCCTATAGATCGAGGGAAATTCAATGAAGGGTCAACTCAACCTTATTATAGAATACTATTCTTGTTTAGAGGGATCTCAATGAAGTGTGATTTGTCCCTTCCATAAGTATAGTATTCATGTTGGTGGAGAACCTAGGGAAGGATCAATCGACCCTTCTTCAAGAATAATATTCTTGTCAAGAGGGAGATGGAGAAAGAGTGAGTCAAAATTTCTCTCTATTTTAGATTTCCCATTGAGGAGAGAATTGTGATGGGTCAATAGACCCCCCTCTATCATAATATTCTCAGCATGGGTGCATTTGGGAAAGGGTTAGCCAATCCTTCTTATATATTAGATTTTTGGTTCGGGGGACTCTAGTGAAGGATTGACCAAATAATCCTCCAACATAAGATTCTCATTGAGTGGGATCTTAGGAAAGGTTCAACCAATCCTTCCTTGAGCATATTATTCATGTTAATGGGGATCCCAAGGAAGCGTGTATTGACCCTTCTTTAGACGTAATATTATTTTCAAGGGGGGGGGTCAATGAAGGGTCAACCAACCCTTCCTATAGTTGAATATTCTCATTTAGGGTTCTCAAGGATTACCCTTCCTCAATCATAGTATTTTCATGGAGGGGGATCTCTAGGAAGGGTTAACTAACCCTTCTGTAAGCATAGTATTCTCATCAAAGGGGAGACAAGGAAAGTTTTGGCTAAAAATTCCTCGAGCATAGTATTCTTGTCTATGGGTAGCTAGGGAAGTGTTGGTTGAACCTTACTCCAACATAGTATTGTCATTGATGGAGGGGCTTACGAAGGGTAAACTGACATTTTCTCCATCTTAGTATTCATTTGTGTGGTGAGAGTAGGTAATGTTTAGTCGATCCTTCCTCGATTATAGTATTTGCATTGAAGGGGATTCTATAGAATAATTTACCAACCCTTAATATAGTATGGTATTCATGTTGAGGGGGAGCCTAGGAAAGGGTTGACCAACCCTTCTCTCAGTTTTGTATTATGATCGACAATGATCCCTAAGAATGGTCATTCGAACATTCTTCAAACTTATTATTCTCATCAAGGGTGATCCAGAGGGAGGGTCAATCAAGCTTTCCTTAGGAATTGCATTCTCATCGAGGGAAACAATAGTTAAACATTAACTGACCATTTTTTAAACAAAATATTCACATTGACAATGCGCCTATAGGTATTTCTTTCTAAATAATAATATCCTCATCAAGTGGGATCCCCTAAAAATATCAACCAATCTTTATTAAATCATAATATTCATGTCAAGAAGATATCTTGGGAAACCCTTCCACAAACTTATCTTTTTCATCATTGGAAATCCAAAGGAATGGTAGATCAACCATTATTAATTACTTATATAAACAAAAATAAAGATATGCATCTTAGATATATGTAAATTGATATGTGATGCTCCTAAATATTTCAAATTAAAACATATATATATATATATATATATATATATAATCCAATTTGAAATTGGATAAAAATCAATTTTACTTTAATTTAGTTGAAAAATATTTTCAATTGTACTTTAAAGAAGTTACGATTGAAAAATATTTTCAATGATGCTAATTTGACATGGGAATCTTATGCATTGATTTTTGCATGTATAGGGAGTCTAAATACGTAGTCAGTAACTTACACAATGGGTATAATGTTTTAAATAAACTTAAAATGTTTCGGTTTTATCCGTGCTTATAATTCATTTATTACTAATAGGGTTAAAACTAATATTAATTTTATTAATATTTGCATATTAAATATGCACAATGACTTACATTACCCAGTCAAAAGACATTCAAAATTTTTAGCATCAACAATAAACTAAAGAGACAACTATTGTTTGTTAGATTCTTATGGTATTTGTAGCATTAAATTAAATTAAATTATATATATATATATATATATATATATATATATATATATATATATAACATCTTATTAATAAGTTTATTTTCAACTTTTAAATTTGATTTTAGATCAAATGTCGACATAATTTAATATTAGCTATGCGTATTTTTTTTACAAATCCCAATGGCGATTACAATCAAAACACTAGTTTTAGTCATATTTTTATGAATTATATCATTTCACTATGAAGGTTGAAGTGTTTTTGTTGAGACTATGCTTATTTTGCATTAAATATTATTTGTTGGAATAAAATAAATATCTATTTTGTTAATATTTTCACATTACACATTTAAGGTATTCAAAGTTCTAATATTAATTGTAGTATCAAGATTAACAAATGAATTTTGTTGTTACTTTCTTCATTTCTAGTGAGTCTGAAATCATTCACAATAAACAAATAAAAAAATAACTTCATCATATTGGTAATAAGTTTTGGTTAGCTTTTAAATTTTATTTTCTATGGTGTCATTTTGGATAGTTTTATGACATTATCTAAGTATATTACCATTTTGTTACAAATCCTAGTAAGTCGTTAAAAAACAATTACTAATTTGTGTCGCATTCTAATGGTATGTCTTTCAATTAATAGTTTCAATCGCATTCTAACAACTACTAGTTTGAGTCACATTCTAATGGTATGCCTTTCAATTCTTCATGATGCTAATTGTAAAATGAAAATCTCCTATTTTGTATAAGTATAAAGTTTTATTTTACGTTTTATGATTAACATTATATTACAAGAGGTGCTCAACTATGTTATGATACATATTATTAGTTGGAAAAATTCATTGCTAAAGTGCACTTAACATGAAATTGAATTGTTGATTATTTCATAATCGTTTTTTTAATTCAATTATTAATTATATGTTACATTTCAAAATCTCTATTTTTTTTACTTAAAATATTCTAGGATTTAGTGTTAGATAGACTTCTCAAATTGAAGTAATAGCTATATGCTCTAAAATTAATATAAAATTTTGAATATAAACTATTCTTATAAAGAAAGAAAATGGCATTTCCTATCTCATGATATGATTTTCATTTATTTAAATAATCATTATTCACAAATTAATGGCTAATTTGTATTTTTTTTTTTAGGTTAGTGACATCATATTAATATCTTAAATATAATTAAGTTGAAGTATATATATATATTACTAAGTTGAAGTATATATATATATATATATATATATATATATACTTTTCTTTAATAGGTAATTTTTTTTTATCAATATGCAATATACATACATTCTGGAAATTATAAGCCTGAGATATTAGCAATGTGTGTTTAACAACATAATAAATCATAAACATAATGGAACATTAATATTTGGAAATCTAAAATAAATATTACCTTCCTATCAATTGTTGCTTCAACATTTTAAACTGTTATATTATTTTAAGAAGAATATGATTATCTAATTGATTGGAAAACTTGCAAAACATATTCATCAAGATTTTATGTGAATATAGCAATTTAACAATATTGATATTACTTATTATTTCCTTGAAACTTGTTTTATTAACTTATACTAGTGTATTTCCACTACAATATTGACTTCTTTAAAAAATGTTGGAGTCTAAAAAATTATAATTCAAATGTCTCTTTGACACCTTGAAAATTAGTATATTCAAAACAAAGTTACCAACTTAATGAGACATCTCCAAAGCTCTCATTTTTTTAAAGGTTGCATTTAGTAGCCATTTTTACCAAAAAAGAAAAGGTGGTTCTACCAATAACACCCCTTTTTGGGGGGGGTGGTTAAAACATTTACTTGTTTGAAATCACAACTTTGACAACCAGAAAAAAACTTTAAAATTGATGCTTGAATAAAAAAGTGATGCTACCAGTAGCACTAATTTTTCTTTAGAGTTAAAGTTATGACTTAATTAAAAATGTTGCTTTGACAACTAGTACCAGTGTAGATAAAAAAAACTCAAATCAACTCCTAAATCATTACTTGAAAATTTATTTACTATTTTTTTTAATTTATATTAAAAAAAAATAGAAAAGAAAAAAAATCCATAGATATTTTTTTTAAAAAATGATAAAAAAAAAACACATTTAAAAGAAAAAAAATCACCCCAAAA